>JAODUH010040238.1:0-20763 GCA_027564835.1 Typhlichthys subterraneus | reverse complement strand
CAGAGGGTCTGTCCATTTATATATACAGTCTATGGTGACGTCACAGAGGGTCTGTCCATTTATATATACAGTCTATGCTTGTCTGTGAATCACCGACTGACTGGAAACGAATGACAGCAGGCCGTCTCCCTCTTGACATCCGTGGTGTGAACGCAGCCAGGGCTGTAGGACCGGCAGAGCACTCCGCTGTACCTGCACAGATCTCTGCTGCACGTGGACCTGGGTCACAGAGCTGTGGGTGGTGGAGGAGGAGGAGGTGTGCTGGTGGTGCTGACCCTCAAACTGTCTCTTCACGCTGGCCAGCCCTCCCGGCAGAGAGCAGGTCTCAGATTCATCCATGACCTGTGGGCAAGGAGACACCAGCGTCAAGGTGCTGTACGCTTCCCACCGCTCCGCTGGGGAAATGCTGCCTGTCAGCACAAATACAGCATACACACACATATAGAGATTCATATACAGATATTCATATACATATACTGTAATACACATATACCTCGCATGGGTGGACCACATAATAATAATAATAATAATAATAATAATAATAATAATAATGCATTGAATTTATAGTGATATATAATAGCGCACAATGTCAAGTTAAACTCAACTCAAGCACTCTAGCAATGTATACAGTACAGTAGATTATAATGTAAGAGTCAGAAAATAGGTTGCGTTAAGTTAATTTCTTCAAATATATATGTTCCATATAATGTACGTTTATATAACTGGATGTTGAAAAGGCTGGCAGATATAATTTGGCTAGGTATTTGTCATTATTATTTGTCATTATTAGGAGCATTTACATGATCTTCATTTGTCAAGTGGATTATAAAAGGTTACCTGAAAATATCCTTAAGGAAGATGTCTAACCCCTGCACTAACACTGGTAATTGCACTCATTGTAAGTCGCTGTGGATAAAAGCATTAAATTACCTAATTGTAATTGAAATTACATGTCATTGATGTGATTATTTGAGGGATATGCATTCTGATTGGGTCAGAGTTCTGATTATTACTGGAATAAAAGGATCCGTATAAACACAGCTATTATTATCTTATATTAGCTGTCAAATTGGAACTACTGTATTAGTCTCTGTCATGGCTGTGAATTACGTTAGATGTTGCAGAGGGGATACAGAGGCAATTTAGGTCCCAAATCTACTAAAGGTTATGATTATTTATGTTTAATAGAAAATGAAGATATCTGCATATTATGCAAGACAGACCATGATAATTCAAAAGCTAATTTAATCTAGTTGAAAAAGAACTCTGAAGAACCCTTAAGTCTTTTGCTTAAGACTTAAGGGACAACATGCACATAAACACTGTCTCACACATTACTCCTTCCACATTCTGTCTGGCACCTCGAAACCCCACCCCAAAATGACCCCCTCCGACCCATCACACAGACACGCCCGTGTGTGCCTGCGCATGCATACGCCAGCTGTCAATGAGGCATGATGAGGTCAGAGGTCACAGTCGTTTTAAATAAGTCACACTCTTAACTACCAGGGAAGTGCCTTGCATAAGGGCAAAGCCTGTCACCTCAACAGTCCCCGGTCCCAGATTGTGATTGGCCCGAGTTGCATTCACAGCTGTTTGAATGCGTCATATGTGGTAATGACGTTTAGTAACTCCAGCTGAAATAGTAATTGGCATTTCAAAAGGCTATTGTACTGAAAGCATACTGTACACTTTCGGAGATATTCACAGCGCAACGTCAACACAAAACAGACATCGATGGGGACATTAGGCTGTAGGTGACGTCTTTCGTTGCAATCTTTTTAGTTCAAAGGAGGCGTGAATGACGTTTGTACTTCTATACTTCTGACTGAAAGTAGCCGTACATTGTATATTGTATTCTAGGAGAAACTGATTGCGGGGAGAAACATGAAAAAGGTTCCCATTTCAAAAGAGCTCTATTTCACAAATTGAGCCAAAATGTTCCAATAACCAATAGAGTGTAGGCCCGATAGGCAGAACACTCTCGAGTGAAATTATACAGTATAGTCAATGCCTATACTGACTGTTTGGGCTTTTTCAAAGCCGCAGGCTGTTTGTTCTCTGGCAATAACTATGGTTATATACTGTATTTTTATACTTTATGCTGTCATGTGTGTGTATATTTGCAGATAGTGCTTCTATTTCTGCGTGTGCGTTAGTCGGTTCGTACATGTTGAGGTGTGTGCAATTCTATTCACCTGATTTTGTTCTTTGTACATACGATCGCCTTATCATAAATGGCTATTCAATCATGCTTCCGTTCAGCTTTAAAGGGTTAGTAATTCTCGAGAATGCCTGCTCAATTTAGAGCTCAAATCAAAGCAAACTCCCCCAGAAGCTCCGCCGCACACACATTGAAACGCATTGCGAAGCCAATCGGCATTGATGTTGTGAGCGGTGTCTGCCATTTTGTTTATGTTCCTATTTACGGAGTCAGGGCTGTGCACAAGTACCGGAATATCTTTTCATCAGACACAGGTGAAGAATTTGACAAAAATAATATTAGCAATTACTGACTATACCTTTAAGTTATGCTTCATATTGACACACTGACACAATCAGAAAACTGTTGGTCTTTCCGTTCCAACACACCTGATTCAATCACACTTCCTCCCACAAAGCTCCACCCGGCATCAACCAAACCAATAGCAAAGTAAAAACCATAATTGGGCATTGTGTACAGCAGCGTTTCTTCAACCCTGGTCCTGGGGGGCCCACTGTCCTGCATGTTGTAGACGTCTCCCTGCTCCAGCACACCTGATTCACATGAGCGGGTCGTTATCAGACTTCTGCAGAGATTGATGCAGACCCATTCATTTGAGTCAGGTGTTTTGGAGCAGGGAGACGTCTAACACATGCAGGACAGGGGGGTCCCCCGGGACCGGGGTTGAGGACCGCAGGTGTAGCCTACGGTACTGTACCGCAGCGCAGGAGGAGGAGGAGGTGGTGTCTTTCTTGGAGACGGCAGCCTGGTACAAGGCCATGCGCTCCTTCACAGAGACGGGCTCGTGGTCTGGTTCCCCGGCAGCGACTGCCCCGTTCCTCTGACTCAAGCCTGCCTCGGGTTGACTCGGCCCTGCGCCACCTGCTGGTGGACACACAAGCGCACACGTTAACACACACGTGCACACACACACACACACACACACACACACACACACACACACGTTAACACTCACACATGTCAACACACACAGCTATACATGCGTGTAAACACACACGTTTGTTTAAACACACAGACACACACGTGTAAACACACTTGCGTTAACAAACACAGGTAAACAAACAGACACACATGCACACACATTTAAACTCACACACACACACACACACAGGACTGTCTGTAAAATATTAAGTGCGGCCTAAGATAAAACCAACGATATAGAAATAAACGATTCAGTCAAAAAATATACATGTAAAGATTTCCATGTAAAATGTCCTTTACGTTCTAATTAGTACATCAGTTGTACTAGATTTGCAATAGCCAAATGTTACAAAACCATTGTATTGGGATGAACTCATCCATCACGTTAGCGCTCATCTCTACCCCTCCTCCTACAATGCACATTTCCTTTCACGAAACAATGGACTTTGACACAAATGCCCTCTGGTAATGTGTAGTTAAAGAACACATCCACACCCACATAAACACAACATAATTAGCATGCAATTAATAAATAATAAATGTGACTTCTCTATGATTCATGGAAGCCTCCTGTTCACAACTTGAAGGGCCTGCTAATATTTACAACCTACTCAGAGTGTGTTTAATTGGACTGTGAAGACTCTTTCAGTAACGAAGTATAACCTTTCCTAGTCACTATCAACATTGCCTCGTCAATACATCAATAGATTGGATTCCGAGAATAGAGTTTCCATTTGCTGCAACGCACTGAATAATACCCTGTGCTGTGACATATTACATAATCAAAGCTGTTTAATTAGGCATGTGGCTGATCAGCATAACACCACTGGAGTTGGAGCATGAAAACACAAGAATTTATTGCTGGTGTTTTAATATTTGAGGTTTAATAATTAGCCACCCCAGCAGCGCAGTCCTTCGTATGACCTCCAACTTTATCACGAGGCTGACAGGCCAATAAAAACCTTTGGCATGTACACTAGCAGATATAGATCTAACCAGAGATCTGAAAGAGATGCTAACATTAAACTGAGATGTTATAAAACGTTCAATCAATCAAACCTTTCCTCATATTGGCCCATCAACTTTGAAAGCCAATTAGTGAAGAGCATTGCTCTTACATTTGACTTCACGGGAGCTACAAAGCATTATTAAGCTCACGTACGAGTACTGGTCGGGTTCAACATGCACCCACACCTCACCTTTCAGGCCGAGCATGTTCTATCTCTGTGACTAACAGCCTTGCAGGATGAAAGAGAAACATTATTTTCTCTCATTAGGTACCCACATCGTAATCTTATGACTTTTCATTATATATATATTTAGAAATTCAACTCTCGTACTCGCATTCCCACGCGCCGCTATCCCCACTAAGTTTGCATCTAAGTTCCCTGCAATCGTTCTGAAGCAACGATAGAGCTTTTGATGACGGTGCATTCTTCAATATCGATTGATACCCTTTATAAAATTAACTCTGATATATGTTTCATCTTTGGAATAGATGATTGAATTCATGTCTAAAATTAGGGTTGCTTTAGTGCCGCATAGGCTCCTACTACAGGGGTTTAGCAATAGATTCTGCAATTGGTAAGCTATTTTACGCCTTTATAATCCCATTTATAGAACCTGCAAGCTACTTGAAGCTAAGTACTCTTCATTCCTGGAATTAAGATATCCAACACCCACTGCGTTGATCTCAGGTTCAAGCTCATGAACAGATAATTATAAGCGAAAACAGTCATGGTGTGTTTCATGAGTTCCATGTGTTACACAAACCCCATGCTCTGGGCATCCTCTCCAAATTTAGCTTTGAGCTAGTAGGCTATACGACCTGCATATCAACTTAACCGGGAGAACCGGAGAGGGATTTTTACCGGCCAGTACCTATAAATACAGGTCAGACATCCTACACATTGAGGTCATTCGAATTCCCAACACATGTTGAAGGTGGGGGGGGGGCTTCATTCATCACATGGGTGGGGGGGTTCGGCTATGATGGTGTGTTATGCAGATATGTCATATGCTCCCAGATGGTACCTACATAAGCGGAGCTCGCATAGTGCAGCGATGAGGTAACGCAGCCTTCAGAGAAGGTTAATGATGGCTGGCAACAAAACAAAACAAAAACTGTCTTTTTATAAAGTGTTGCTGTCTGCAGAGTCATGTATCTTACTGTAACAGGGGGTGTGACAGATGAGTGTATGAGCGAGGTAGAGAGGCATTGATAGAACTAGAGAGAGAGAGAGAGAGAGAGAGAGAGAGAGAGAGAGAGAGAGAGATAGATAGAGAGAGAGTGAGAGAGAGAGCGCAAAGACAGAGAGATAGAATACAAGGTCAAACTCAAGGACTGCTAATGAGATTTTCCAAGATTTGAAAGTCCTCTCTCCACATGCAAAGGCGCTAGCTAACGGCTAATTAGTGATGGCACTAACTAATGTTTAATTAGCATAATTAATGTCTTACAACCATGTTGGCTCATTGCCTGACATGTCTTGACGTCAGTGTTTCTCAAATGGGGATGCATGTGCCCCTAGGGGTACCATAAGGTACTACAGGGGATGCTCAAGAAATAATATAATATAATATAATAAGAATAATTACATTTCTCAAAATGATTTCAATTAACTACGCCTATAAACACATATTTGAGATTTCAATTGGTGTGTACCTGGAGATACAAAAGACAATGTAATCATTACCGTGTAATTTTACAGTAACGCTTTCTACATCATCAAATCGTCCATTTGACATTATATTATTTGAGAGTTGTATTGAAATCATTTTTAGTTTAGTAAAGGGGCACTTGGACGATAATCAAAAGGCCACAAAAGTTTGAGAATCTGCCACCCAGCTGCGCTAATGTGGACTTAAGATTTTGTGGCTATCTCCAGTCGTCATCCGTGTTGACTGCCACTTCAGATCGGAAATTGGTTGCCCTTCTCTTGGGGGGGAATTAGCTTCTAATCTATCAACGCGCGACACAGCACGGGGGGGGGGGGTTCGGGAGGAGGCCACAGAGGCCAATCCGCTGGTATGTACGACGAGTCCATATTGGCTATTGAGTCGAGCCCTGGGCCCTGTTCCTCCATTACTATATGGCAAGAGAGGCAGTACGTGACTGAAACATATATATACATATATATATATATATATATAGAGAGAGAGAGATAGTGAGAAAGCAAGTAGGTGTTAGAGATGGCAAAGTGTCAAAGTTCAATTATGTAGAGCGAAGCTGGCAGTGACACTGTGCAGGTAAGGTTCAACCGGGATCAGTCTCATCGAGATGGTCCATTCTTAACCCAATAGGAGCTAAGACTAATGTACTTCCAGTACACTGGAGACCAAAGCTTTTCTTTTTTTTTTTGGAGCAAGGTCTTTCAGGAAAGCTGAAAAGAGCAACGCTAATTGAAATGCCAGCCATGGAGAGCGATTTGTTTTAAACTGACGAAGGCTTAACAGGCACAATAATTGTGCTGCCATATAAATCAAAAGTCAGAAGGCCCGCAAGTGTTTCCTTGTGTTAGGCGATACACTTTGTCTTACATTTGCATCGCATTCGTTAACCGGTTATGCGTGTTTCAAGGAAACAGGAAGAAGCAATGCATGTTTTAGAACAAATCGGAAAAAATAAAAAGGAAATGCTACATCAATATAATGAATTCTCTGTGAACCTATTGAGTCTTTAACGTCACATCATGTTTAAAAAAAAAAAGAATGCAATTCTACTTTTTTTCTCAAAACGAACCTTTGTTCACCAAATAACTCACCCATTTTCTACATTCTCAGTATATCACCCAACGGTGCATTATAACAAAGCTATACAACAAAGTTAACAACCCTGAAATGGCTCACCTTACTCAAGTGTGTGGGTCACGCTTTGCTTAGAGCGGGGGGGAGGATAGAATCCGAGAGAGGTCTGGAACTTCCAGAAAATTAGGTTCAGCGGGGCCTGGTCACCCAGCCTTACCCCAGGAAGAGACACCCAATCCTGGCCAGAGGAACAGTGAAGAGTTGCGGAGACCAGCTCCTGGAGACTGCCTGAAAGCTCAATGCTCAATGAGGCCCTGGCATTCGGAGACAGCTGATTTTATTTTTGAACGCCCACCCAACCCCGCCTTCCCCCCCACCACCACCAGGTTTAAAAAACAAAATAGGATAGGTTGGAGTTAGACTAGCTAGATGCGGCCGATCTTTTTTTAGATGAGGAACACAACATGCCCGTAACCTGAAGTCACGGTCGTCTTATGGACACACACGTGGTCGTTTTTTGTTATATCCGGGGTGATATAACGACTAGATGCTGGGGTTGTCATACCATCTAGGTGTTAGCTAGGCTAGCGTCATACACATTTCAGATCGCTTACTGTATATACAAAGTGTGAATAAAATTAACATATGCTGGAAAAGCATGTAGCTCCAGGCAATAGAACAGGTGTCTGGAACCCCTAGTACTGCAGGGGGTCCTCCAAATTATTTGATCCCAAACTTATTTTCTTCCAAAAATCTAAATGTCAGAAAATATACATTAAAATAATTATGTGTGTCAATAATTATGTTAATAGCTTAGTTAGTGGCTTCCTTTAATATTTAATACCATATGTGATAGGGGGTCCATGTGCCTTGTTTCTATCAGCCAAGGGGTCCTGGCCCGGAGAAACGTTGAAGACCTCTGCAATACACAATACTAGTAAGGCGTTATGAATCAATTTCTTAATAGCACAATACTTTACATGTAGAGTGAGCATGCCAGTAATTGTATTATTGAGATAATTTCCAGGCATTTTAGAAAGTTGACAATAGAAAAATTTTAATGTCAGCATTGTCTTAGTTTTTTTTGTAGTTTTTTTTATTAGCTTTGTACAAGTGTGTTACTTGCTTAGTTATTTACTTAGGTGTCCTCAGAAACAATTCCGTTATTGCTAAAGTGGAGCCAGAGATAGAGGTGAAAAAACAATTTACCAAACGCAAGTGATTTCAATATTTAGGCCTTTAGTTATTCCTGCCCAGCTCAAGCAGTGTGTTAATTAGAGCCAGCTAGCCCTGAGCACTAATTAGAATTTGCCGGTTTAGAGCATAATATTTACAACCTAATATTTCCATTTCTGTACAAAATAGACCTGATTTGGCAAAATTCCAGAGCATAGTCCAATGCATGTGGTCTCCAAGGCAACAAACAGACTTAGCCACTCAACGCTGTGCCATTTGTTCTAACCCAGTTTTATAACACTAAGATATGGAAACATATTAATAGACATTGAAGATTTTCATTACAGTCACAGAGGGAATATTTTTGGGCTAGAATAGCTGAAGGGGAAGCGTAGAGAGGAGTGCCAGTCATTTACTGGAGGGTTATGCATTCTGAGTTTCATACTAAAACAATATCTTGGTTTCGGCTATAAGTGTATATGATGCAAATTGAGGAGCATCCCTTTAATTGCCAATGGAATCTGACAAGATGTTAACTCTACCCAATTTGCTTCAGGCTGCCATTTAAAACACTATAGTGTAGTTTACTTATCTGATCAATATCACAGGGATTAGGACTTGGGTACTTGTAGATAAAGATAGCATCATCCCACAGGCGGTGGAAGTACACCGTGACATCTCAGAAGACATCTCAGAAGACGTCTAAGAGGCCGCGACGTTAAACATTTTATAACCCATCGCTCTTATAGTTGCATATTCACCATGTTAAACTGATATCAGAGAGAAATGTGAGGGCGTGGTAATCTCTGGAGGGAGGGTGTAGCTTTCACTGAGCCTTGTTGCTTCCTTTGCTTGCCAATGTGACGCCATTGAAGCACTCCCATAGACACCTTGTGTGTTGGAGAGTGGCGGTGGATCAATGCAGAGTGGGTAACAGATCTTCAGCCCCGACAGACTGACACCCACTGGATGGAAGGTTTAGCTGGACAAGACCGGGACTCCAAATGATAAAGAAACCAGAGGCCATTATGTGGAGGTCAGGGAGGAGACAGATGCCTAGTCCATACGTAAACTGCTATTTTTAAATATATATACTGTAGCTTTTTCTATGTGGTTTGGCCTTTCATCCACACGTAAAGAAGTTTTAGCAAAACTCAGAGGGTGAAGATATCTAACAACTCAGTGTTCTCGTGTAGTCAGGGAAAACAGAGTTTTGGGCTTTAAATGTCAGCTTGTGCTCTGTTATAGCCTTTGTTAACATACGATACATTTAAAAATGTATCCTTGTATGTGTGGATTAGCCAAGAATGTCCATCTGACAAAAAAACAGAAATTAGCTATTTAAATAAATAGCAATATTTTATGGTTTCTATATTAATGTTCACTAATATAACCTTTATTGCAATTACATTATTTGTCACTGCATATTTACCAAAAATCTAACTAATTATGTAAATATTGCAAATTTTAAACAAAATATGTCAAATGGACTTTAGAGGTTTTTTTGTATTTTATTTGAACTCTTCATATACATCATTTTGACACATAATTTTCTTTATTTCTTTAGCGCGTAAGCACATATATGTAATTGAGTATTCCTTGTGGCTATAATAACAACCAGCTGTCACATATACAGTACAAGAGGTATTAGAAACTATACTATGTAAACCCCAGAGTGGTCCTCAACCCTGGTTCTGGGGCTCCACTGCTCATCTTGGATGTCTCCCTGCTCCAACGCACCTGATTCAAATATATGGGTTGTAATCAGGCCTCTGCAGAGATTGATAACGACCCATTCATGTGAATCAGGTGTGTTGAATCAGCAGAGAGATGTTTATAACACGCAGGGCAGTGTGCCCCCCGGTGACCATGGTTGATGACCACTGCTATGAAGGAATATAATACAGTAGGCTTCTCTATCAGATAGCCTGTTGGCTATCTCTGGGCATTTCATGTATATACACCGATACATCTACGTTGTCACCTCATTTAAAGTGAGGGCCAGTAATCTATGTTACATCGCCCCCATGCATTACACCCAGAGACACATATCTCTTGGTCATATACACGCAATGCGAGCATTACTGTTTGCTGACCTTCTGGTGAGACCCAGGCCTTCTGTCACACTATGTGTCTTGCTGCCGAAGGCTATGTATAGCGTCTGGCCTGCACACCATCGACTGGCTATCAGCGGCGGTGAAGAGGAAGGGCTGCACTCTGCTGATAATCCCACTGAAATTGCACATAGATTTCCTGCTCCCAACGTCGAGAGTAAACACACTCTGGGAGAATTCACAGTGATGTGTTTGGGAACAGCCCAACTGAGAGCAAAGCTAAAACCGGTGAATATATTAAGAATTTATATAGTAGTAATGTGTAGGGAATATATACTGTGTGTGTGTGTGTATATATATATGTGTGTGTGTGTGTGTGAGTATATAAGTGTATAGGTAACTTTTAAGTCTTACACTCACTCACTTTATATTAAGGAATGATAACAGCAATTGCTGCAGCAGCAACTTGCTGAAAATAGAAAGGGAAGTACTTTCTTTTGTTTAAAGGGAAAAGATTGGCCACACATTGCCCCATGTGGTTGACAGCATAACAAAAACGCTACATGTCCTGAAATGCACCCCCCCCCCCCCCTCCCCTTCTTGAATGCTGCATGGCTTACATCTATCGACTCTCCCTGGGCTATCACATTATGTATACCGTAAAACCTCAAATAAAACATTGGTCCCAAATAAATGCCTGTCCCATTTACTGGCCGGGGGTGGCTACATGTTATGACAGATACAAAGCAGTTCTCAATTAGAAGCCTGGTCTGTTTATTCAATAGAAGTTATTAGGATGTAGCCTATAAATCTTCTGCTCTCCAGGTCGTCTGCTGGAGCTAGTTCTATGATGCATAGATGACACATACATTTAAATGGTTAAAGATCTGTCAATAGTGTGCAGAGAGCAGATGAGCAGATGAGTAGGAAGGTGGCAATATAGAGGCTAGTGGTGATGTTGTCGTGTAGGCTATGCTTGTTTTCTATTCCCGGCTACAAAATATAATTCTTAATGCTATCTTAATTTACATTTACAGCTGTTGTACACAGACAACATTCTGTTAGGATAGCAACAGCAGTATGTCATTAGGGAGAACTACTGTATGTCATACATCCATACAACATACATTATGTAATATATCAGGGTATTTACAACATGTATCACATATGCCAGGACATTGTTCCTAGAGGTCTACCAATAAAGTGGTAATATTCATACATATAAAAAATTTAATAAGAACATAAAGGAGGATTTTTATTTTTAAATGTTTTCACCCCTTTTACATTAATGTATGCTACAGTATGCCGAACATTGATTGACAGGCTTGTTGCTCACAGGCTGACGAAATCATCTGTACAGATGTTTCACTAGCAGTACCAAAAATGTACAATTGCTTGTTAATTAGTGAACTGAATGCTGATTCAATCAGGAATTACAGACAACCTATTCTGTATATACATACAAACAATATTAATACTGGTTTAAATAATACATTTGATCATATTTCCCTTATTTTCAAAGCATGGGTTTTGTGTGAAAGTAATTAAATGCCTGTCCCATATAGATGGCTGTTCTATCTATTGATTGAAGTAAATAAAAGCCTGGGCTATTAATTGCAGTTATACTATATATATAGTATATAATAATAATAATAATAATAATAATAATAATTGTAATAATAATAATAATAATTATTATTATTATTATTATTAATGATAATAGAAAAATCATGTTTGTGGCTTAGTTACTTGCTTGTTATTTGCTTTTTCCTCACTAAAGCTTTGAGAGAGGTGGGGAAACAGGGATTTTAATGTGATTCCAATGACATTTTGGAATATATTTAGTCCTACTCCAGTATAAGCATTACATGCATGTGACCAAATAAAGAATAATTGGATTAGAAAAAAAATATATATAACAAGTGTTTTTTTTCTGTTCCAAGAACAGCTAATTTCAGTTCATTGGCCAGAGGCTAGCTACACATCAATAGCTGCCGATACCATCAAGGCTGAATGGATCCCTAACAAATTCAATAAGGTCTTCCGGGTTAATTTTTGTGCAATAATAGCTGCTTGGGGAATCCAAACTCAAACTGACAGCCGAGCAATGTTCCTCTTCTAGGAGTGAAAGTGGTACAGGCAGGAACTGTTTCAGGATGCCCTATGATAAGAGATTATTCCAAACCAATATGATACCTTGTAAATCTCATCCAAATGGACGACATTTGCTCATTTGGATCAATTTCCGACATCATTACGCCTGACAAGTTCAATCCATCAAAAAGCTGAAGAGAAATACACCGAATTATTTACAAATCTCAGCTAGCGTCTTGTCACACAAAGTCTGCATTTTTCACAATTAAACTATCATACTCATCACACCGCCCACAGCCCAGTAGCACCATAAACTCAACAATAGATTCCATGGCATAATTTCAAACGTGTGAAAAGGGTAATAAACTAAGTTGCCTACTTCAAATAAACAGAAGCGTGGCGAACAAGGTAAATCCTTGTGTCTTTTTACAAACCTAGTTCAGCCCTCTTTTTCTTATTTAAACGCTGTGGCTAATGGGGCTAGAGACCCCTCCACAGCCATCACTGTCTGTCTGTCTCCTCTGCCTGTCTGTCTGCCACTTGACCTGGTGAGTCATGTGGCATTGGTGCAGACACACCACTGTATGTTCAGAGGAGAGCTGTCAGTCCAATGCATGGGAGCAGGAGAGGGGAGGACGACCTTCCCAGCCGGAAGGTCGCGGGTTCGAACCACGGTGTTGACCTACCTGTAAGGATCCTTGAGCAAGATACCTAACCCCAACCCCCCCAATGGGTGAATGTGAGGCAAAAACAATAAGTGCTTTATATAAATGCAGTCCATTTACAACAGGCTGTGACACTTAAGGCAGATTTCTCCGTATTTTTTGGTCCATTCTCTGAATTAATTTATAATCCTCCCTTTATATGAAACAATAGTATCTCTCCTTCACCAGAAACAAAAACTATTTCCTTTACTCCCCAATTCCCTCTTTTTTGTCTCTTTCATATAGGCCCTCTGAAAACGAACCACTCCTGCCTTCATGGACCAACTGGAACACAGCTTACAAGTCTCCTAGAAGAATAATTAAACAGTAGCAACCTCTCTTCCCCTCTCTCTCCCTCTCTCTCTCTCCCACCCTCTCCCCCTCTTTCCCTCTCTCTCCCCCTCCCTCTCTCTCTCCCACCCTCTCCCCCTCTTTCCCTCTCTCTCTCTCTCCCTCTCTCTCTCTACCCCGCTCCCTGGAATGCTATCAGTGACGGTATAGAACAAACTATACTGACACCGCAGTAGCGTTTGCTATCACAGTAATGGAAGCACAGTATCTCGCAGGTTCCCATGCTTTCCATTAAAAAGCTGCCGCACATGTGAAGTGCCCTTATCTGGTAGCGGGTGCCTTTTGGGATGACATGCGGTTCGGTTCATACTAGATCTATCATACCGTACTGGTGAGGAGGCTTGTTTAAAAAAAAAAAAAAAAAAAAACGTTTTTAAAGCCGTTTTTAAACTAATTGTCAGACAATGCGACAGAAGAGGTTAATACTTGCACGCTCCCTAATACGCAGAAATATCATAATACAAGCATATGTACAACCGCTGTTCATGCAAACACACCACAACAATAACAACAATGAAATAAGAAAATATGCATTCTGAAGATAATATTATTGTCTCCATGATATATTACCAAAGGCATCTTGCAACTCCTCAAATGGGGGGTTCTCACCCTTGACATGTCCTATCTTGCTTGGCTATCTGACTGGTAGTAGGCGTATTCTGTAGGTCAGAGATGTTTGGTTGCAGTCCAGACATTAAAGTGTAACTGCACCCCAGCTATGAGCCTGACTCCACCCACTGCAAATACGTAGTGAAAGATCTGAGTGAGATCTTTGACCCCCCATTTATATTATTGGATTTTTACGGCGCGGGAGTGGTTCAAGTGTACTGTCAGAGACCAGTCAAGTCCAGGGCGATTTTTAACAGATATGACGTGTAGAGCCATTTTCAGACCATATAATCCACATTTTCATAAAAATGGGAATTCTGTCAATAATAGCACCAGCATGTATGACAAAACAGTGCAGTCTTATTATTTAGTATACAGCTATTAGGGTGAAGTTACACTTTAAGTATGAATTTTCATTTTCACATTAATGTGGATTGAATATATACCTTAAATGAAACACTACAATAATTGGATTATAGTAATCATAATAATAATAGTAATTTGAGCATTCGTACACCAGTAGAGATAGCTGATATGTGTGTTAATAAGAAACAATGGAGGATTACAAAATGCCTAACATACCAAACTATTAAAGTAAGTAGGTGTGGAGTACGAAACTATTAAAAGTTCCATCAGAGCTTTTACAAAAGTTCATCATCGCTTCAGGAACTTGCATGAAATAAAACAATGATAATATACACATGCGTGATAACACTTACCAATGCTGGGGTCCGCTGGAGAGGCCATGCTTAGTCCTGAGGGAAGGTCACTTCTGTGGTCGAGCTCCACGAGACCAGGCGATATCGTTTTAGACGGCAAGGTATGGACTGCTCTCACTTCCTGGTCAGAGAGAGAGAGAGAGAGGGGGGGGGGGGTGTAGGGGAAATACCTGTTATTTCAGAAGGGGTAGGACTATAAGGGGTCATGTAATCATTATGGGTTTTTGCCCATATCTCTCTCTCTTTCACACACACACGCACACACACACACTATAGTTTATAAAGTCTCCCACACAAAGCCACAAATGCATGTGCAGGGGTAACAGTGCATGCAGCAATATAAAAATCTAAACACCTTAACACCGCAAACCTGAAAACAACTGTCAACCGTTCAGGTGGCATTGAGGTGTTGAATTCCAACGGGACTTTGTAACACCGAATGGAATTTCTGACAGCGGTAAAGCGCACACGCGCACACACACACACACACACACACACACACGCACGCATGCACGACCTTGAGAACAATGTGTAAAACTGGCATTGACTGGAAAGTTCCATGGCATGCAGCTGTGGGCTGAATGTTAATGGGGAACATTACAGTAGCTGGAAACCAAAGCTGGTTTATTTTTTTGCCTTTAGCAACAAAAAAATCCAGATAAAGTCACACGGCAACCGTCGGCAGGGCAACGTTAATGTGTCCTTGGTGTATCGCTCAAATCGGCCCGTCTTCCCGCTGGAAGCGTTTTGTCAGAGAAAGCAACAAGCCTATTGAGTTGCACATCACTCCTGTGAAGAGCACATTTGTGTGTGTGTGTGCAGCAGGTGTGTTCTACTGTAAAAGGTATTTGCTATTCAAATTTATTCCCCCCATAGCGTTCTATTGATGGACTCACGCAGGGCATCGACTGAGTGACAACAAACACACGCTGCATGCACGCAGGCACCTGGATGTCTCTGACAGACACGGTGTTCCAATAGCGGTGGAAAACCCGACCGTCCACCCAGCTGTAGACACATCCCCTGCTGAGCAGGTGCATGCGTTTTGACATGGGAATGCACACGCATGTTGTCACGCGTTGTGACACGAAGGGGACAGGCAACACGGTAAATTCAGAGGTTCCTGCCAGCTCCCAAAACCATATCTCTGCCTGCCCCCCTCTCTCTCTCTCTCTCTTCCTCTCTCTCTCTCTGTCTGTTATTTGAGTGAACCATAAAATGGAATATACTGTTGTTTAATTAAAGTGCTGTTAAAAAAATATAATAAAAAAATACTCTCTCTTTGTCCCTCTCTCCCTCTCTCATTCCCTCCCCCTCTCTCAACCTCTCTCCTCCCTCCACCTCTGAAAAACTGACACGGTGACCTCCCGGTCTTCCAAGACACCGTGGAACTGGCGTCTATTAGAGGCTCCCCAGAGTGGCGTGGGCGCGTATCAGTATCACGCTCGTTTCTATGAGGGTTGGCTGGGAAAGAAAAATGGGTGCAGCTGACCGCCGAAGACATCGCGAGACCCTCGAGGGTCCCCTGAGGAGAGATGTCTGCTAAGGCTCCTTCTCGCTCTCTCTCCCTCTCTCTCTCCACCCCTCCCTGTCCCTCTCCTCCCCTCTCTCTCTCCCTCTCTCTCTCCACCCCTCCCTCTCCCTCTCTCTCTCTCTCTCTCTCTGAAGCAGCACTCTAGGTTGAATGAAGCTCAAAGCAGCAGGTGGAGAGCTGAGGCCAGTGGCCTGCTAACAACAGCCCCCCTTGCTGTGTGCAGCTTTCCACTGTCATTATTAAAGCACGCTCTCACACACACACACACACACATGCGCACACGCACTTATGGCACCTGCCCGCCATCTACTAACCACTCTGACACAATTATAAATAAATAATAAATAAATACATACATACATACATACACACACACACACATACAAATTATGGAATAACTAAAAGTAAAAATACATGAATATTTAAATACATAAATTAAAAATTATAAAACATTTGTAATAAAAAGTGTTTTTACATGCATGTATTTATTTATTTATTTATGCAGTTCTACATTTATTTATTTATTTTAACTTTGGGGGGGTGCAGTTTTGGTCTTCCATACTGAGTGTGTGTGTGTGTGTGTGTGCGAGCAAGTGCAATTCCTCGCGGGAGGAAAATCTCTTATCTACAACAATGTCATCAAACTACACACATTTATGGCATGTTGGAAATACTTTTAGAAACGTGCACGCGTGTGTGCGTGTGCATGGGCGTGCACGTACGTGCGTGTGTGTGTGTGTGTACGTGTGTGTGTAGGCCTACATGGCTGTGAGGGGTTGGGGAGAGAACGGTGTGAGACCGTAAGGGGAGGAGTAGTGAAGAGTGACCACTCTGGTGGACAAGGGGCTTGAGCTCTCACATAAAAAAAAAAATCTATTTTTACATTTTTATTCTTTTTTTTTATTTCAAACGCTGGTTTTCAAACACATGGAACATTCCAGACACAAAACTGAAGCATACCACATAAAAAATATAATATGAATGTTTTGGATTGGTAGGTCTACAGTATACGGCAAGCCTGAGGGCATTGCGATAAACAATTTATTAGTGAACCAACCATTCTTCAGAAAGCGGCAGAATAATTCTAGTTACAAAGATTCATCCGCACTGAGAGCGCCCGTGTGTCTGCCAGCGTATAACCAATGTATCTGCATGCCTTTGTGCACGTATGTATCGATGCGTATGTTGTAGATGCGTGCGTGAACAAGCAGAGAGGTTTAAATGAGTACTACAAGTATAATTTGTATACCATGGTGAAAGCACGTCGTTCATTCAGCTACAACTGGAAGTCAGTCAAGTGTCGCATGTGTCAGTGTGTGTGGGAACACGATTTATCACCGCCGACAAGAGCGTGAAGTAATTGAATCCGGACCAGTAAGCCTGTGTGTGTGCGTGTCTCAGTGTGTGTTTGAGTGCATGTCTCAGTGTGTGTTTGAGTGCGTGTGTCAGTGTGCATTTGAGTGCGTGTCTCAGTGTGTGTTTGAGTGCGTGTCTCAGTGTGCATTTGAGAGCGTGTCTCAGTGTGCGTTCGAGTGAGTCTCATTGTGTACTCTGTACTGCGTGTGTGTGTGTGCATGTCCATGCTTGTGTGTGTGTGTATTTGTTTCTGTGTGTGTCAGTGTACAGTATGTGTGTGTGTTTGTTTCTGTGTGTGTGTGTGTCAGTGTACAGTATGTGTGTATGCGTGCGTATGTGAGACAGAGCTAATAAGTGACAGCACTGGCTAAGAGCCATCTAACCAGCCCGTCACGAGAGATAATCCCGGTGAGCAGACAAAACACAGGAGAAGAAAAGAAACAAAGGCTGATCCTCTTAGACGCGTAGCCTACAGTAGCTTGCCTAATAACGCCGTCCACACTGTCACGTCGCGTGACATTCGCTCCGACAGACGACGGCGCGGAGCTTGGGCGTGCCGGTTGTCAACGTTGCCGCTGGAACACGGGAACGTGCGGGACAAACTGACACTCTGTGACCTCCCCGTGTCACACCCGGTCTTCCAAGACACAGTGGAGCTGGCGTATATTAGAGGCTCCCCAGAGTGGCGTGGGCGTGTATCACGCTCGTTTATATGACGGTTGGCGGGTGCAGCTAACCGCCGAAGACACCGCGAGACCCTCGAATGTCCACGCCAAGGGTCCCCAGAGGAGAGATGTCTGTTAATAAGGCTCCGCTAACAGGCCCCCATCTGGTTTCTAATTTCTCCTCCCTCCCTCTACTCACTGTTTGGGGACTTTAGATGGCAGCATTCCTAATTGAACACGAGCGTACACACATCAAACACAAACACACACATCGAACACAAACACACGCACCGAACACAAACCCACGCACCGAACACAAACACTCGCATCGAACACAAACACGCACATCGAACACAAACACACGCACCGAACACAAACGCGCACCGAACACAAACACGCACATCGAACACAAACACGCGCATCGAACACAAACTCACGCATCATTGAACACACACACACATCGAACACACACACCGAACACAAACACACACATCGAACACAAACACACATATCGAACACAAACACACACATTGAACACAAGCACATGCATTGAACACAAACACAAACACACACATTGAACACAAACACACACATCGAACACAAACGCACATCAAACACAAACACACACATTGAACACAAACACGCACATCAAACACAAACACACGCACCGAACACAAACGCGCACCGAACACAAACGCGCACCGAACACAAACACGCACATCGAACACAAACACGCGCATCGAACACAAACACACGCATCATCGAACACACATACACATCGAACACACACACGGAACACAAACACGCACATCGAACACAAACACACATATCGAACACAAACACACATATTGAACACAAGCACACGCATTGAACACAAACACACACATCGAACACAAACACGCGCACCGAACACAAACACACACATCGAACACAAACACGCGCATCGAACACAAACACGCGTGCGCACATATGAGTGCACAGACACGAGACTAGCAAGCTGGCACATATACAGTAACACACACACGTACACATTCACACACGTACACACACACGTACACACACATGTACACACACGCACACACGTACACAAGTGGCACACAAGTCTGAAAAGTCACATGCATACAAACACATCGACAGACATGAGTACATAAAGACTAGCAATCTCAAGCTGGCACAGAAATACACACACACACACACACACACACACACACACACACACCATCTGACAGCTCTTTGGCACGTTACAGTATGAAAGCTGTCCTTTTGCTTTGGTTGGCACAACATAGCAGGACACCATTCAAAAGATGACTCACGTTGAGGAGTTTAGCTGGACCAGAACACACAACGAGATATTTAGTGGCTGAGGGACGCACATTACACGCTCCATTTTTAACCTGTTGCCATGCAGGGAGTGGCAGACCCACATGGAGGTATCTAGAAATATGTGGACACTTTTAATGTTGCAATCTGGAATTTTTATTTTTTATTAAAACAAATAAATAAATAAAAAGTCTTCACAATACCTTCTTTATAATGCACACAGTGACCATGCTGATCTATGTGTATTTTTCGCAAAGGTTTTACAATTTGCCTCTTTCTCAAAGGGTTAGCATTAAATGTGCACTATTAAAACCCTCTGAACATTGTTTAGAATTATATCAACATTTGTTTTATTTCTCCCTGATGTGGGCTATGGACCTCAAAAAGTCATAACTTACTAACTTGTAAATATGATCATGTACAAAGATCGGTGACTTTGTTATGGGACTAAAATTATTTCATATTGTAATATGGATGCTTTTTTTTTGTGTGTGTGTTTTTTTTTGAATAATTCCCTTCTAGCAATACATTGCTTTCTTCCTGAAGGTCATCCTAATGCTCAAACTCTCTCTCTCTCTCTCTCTCTCTCTCTAGAGGATTGTAGGTTTTTGCTGCTGATTTATGCGTTGTACACAAAAGTATGTGTATGAAAACATTTCCCTCAGCTGCACAATTCTCTCTTGGCGGACATTGCAAACACCTCCCACGCCAGCATTTCGCCACGCTGTCGGGCCAACGGAATACAGAGGGGAACGCGACATTTAATTTAGCAGGCCCAAGAAGACCCCAGTACTGGCAGCCAGTGCTGCACCAAAAGTAAATATTTATTGAGATACCGGTATTGTAGGTGAAGGAGTCAATGGGGCTCGAGGGAAAGGTGGTATTTGCTCCATTACGCAAAAACTTACATGACAAGCTTACATGCAAGCTTAAAAATTAACCAACATATTTTTATTATATTATCATATAGAGTCTTTTTCTATGTTTCAGAATAGTGTTGCTTTTAAACCACACTTGATATTTACATTTTAAGTGTATGTATAACCATATCACCTATATTTTCAGATTTTTTGGTGGTGTAAAGGTTATATAGTAAAGACTGCCATATTATTTATGGGGTGTAAATTTTATATAGTGAAGACTGCCATATTATTTATGGGGATGTAAAGGTTATATAGTAAAGACTGCCATATTATTTATGGGGAAGTAAATGTTATATAGTAAAGACTGCCATATTATTTATGGGGTGTAAATTTTATATAGTGAAGACTGCCATATTATTTATGGGG
>JAODUH010040227.1:0-20763 GCA_027564835.1 Typhlichthys subterraneus | reverse complement strand
AACCTCAGCTGTTTCTGCAAACTTGTAATAGTTTTAATTGTACCTTCCATTATACCTATAAGATGTCCTTGAGTGTCATCAAGCATATATGGACACATTTGTATACATGTATTTATCTGTATCACTGAAAGCCTTCCAACTTTGATTTTCTTCACTTATTGGCATTGACCATCCCACAATAGTCAGCTGTTGTGCTAAGAGTAGGTAATATGCCCGCTACTTGAGTAGAATTATGATTAACACATTAATTTCAAGAAAGCAGTGTTGAAGAAAGTGACGTTCTGATCTCTCAATATCATTAACCCAATAGCTATCATGGCTATATTATAACTGTAAATTCAAGACTAATATTACTGTGAAACTGTCAAAACTGAACTTCACAGTTTAACTATGAACATTAACTGTAAACTGCAGGACTAAAATACTGTGAAACTGTTAAAACTGCACTTCAGTTTAACTATGAACATTAACTGTAAACTTCATGACTAATTTGACTGTAAAACTGTCAAACCTGAAACTTCACAGCAAACACCAGAAGATGTGACCATGAACTTCATAGTAAAACAAATGTTCACAGTTTTACTATGAAACTTTCATAGTAAAACTGTAATCTTCATGGTTAAGCTGTAATCTTCACAGTTTTACTGTGAAATTTCACAGTGCATTTTTTCTACTTTCTACTTTTTGCTACTGCCTAACACTGCCTAAACACAAAACTAGAAAAGTAAACAACAATGTGGGCCTAATAGTTTTTAACTAAATGTATTGTAACGCTTCTGTGTTTTGGGTTAGTGTTGCTTAGGGGATGTGTTTAGGGGTTACACTTATTTGGGGACCCGCCCCTTACCTGCGGCCTGCCAACCTGTGATTGAGGGGTGGGAGCGGCCTCATGGTTGGTGGGCAGACGGGGGGGAGGCTGGTCCTGGATAAAGGGGTTAGCGAGAGCTGGTCAGGTCTCGTGTTCTGGCAACCTAGAGAGAGAGAGCTGATAAGTAGCCAGATTGTGTGCTGTGTTTTGTCGTGGTTACGGCCTACAGTAACCGGTTCTATAATTAAACCCTTCAAGATACGTCGTTGTCGGTGTGGTGCTTAACTAGGACACTACGACGGGTCGTTACAGTATCATTAGATGATATATCTCCCAATATCCCATTTGTATTAGCCTATTTACCCAGTAAGTGAAAGCATAAACCCACACATTTTTTATGTTTTGTCATATGCATATGAGGAATTTAAAAAAGGAAAATAAGAGTTTTTTTAGGCTATCTGGCTTTTATTTTCATTTGTCACTAAATCAGATTTGAATCTTTAACCTTGGTTCAGTATATTAAATATCAAAACAATGTTCAGTGTTTAAAAGTTCAACAAAAATTAGACATAGTTTAACTATTAATTAATCATAGAAACAAGTATTTTGTGGTGTTATGGAAATTACGGTTTCCTCTTAATTCTGGAAAGAAATGCTAAAAAATATGCATCTTTTTGTTAAAAACAAAATTCATCACAGCCATTATTATCAGGACGTGTTTCTTCATTGAATAGAAAAATTAACAATAGCAATTGCCGTTCCTTCCTTATAAACATTTCCAGACCAAAATAGACAGCTACAAGTCAAGCCAAAATTCACAGTAGCAACAGGAAATGGCTAGCCTGGCTCCGCCCGACTACCGGTATGCTCTCAGCTCAATTTATTTAGCCGAGATTACAGCCAGGAAACCCTGATCACGTTAGTGTATGCACAGCCACGTAGTTTCAAAATGAACCAGAGGTCTACGCCAAGTAGGAGGAAACTTGGCGTAGACCTCTAAACAGCCTCTATACAATGACAAAGAACATTTTCACAATAACGCTAACACTAACTAGGAACATGGGGAATGAAATCCTGGGAAGATTTGTGCTGGTTATGGGTCTTATGCATTAAAACATATTAACATTTTCCATTTTGAATGTTAGAAAACTTTCACATCCTCTTACACGTTTTCTGCCCATCATCACTCTGTCACATACATGCCCTTTCCTCATCAAGAAGAAATCAATTGTACAGAGATGAGGAAGCCAAGGACCATCTGAAGATGTCCCAGACAGCAGCTAAAAGTAAGTAACAAAATGAGTGAACAAGTGAAAGTTAATAAATATGCTGTGTCACAACAGCATTAAATACTTAACAAACATTATGTGTGTGTGTATGTATGTGTGTATATATATATATATATATATATAATGAATTTCTTAGTGACCCCAATCTTTTGAAATGCAGTGTATGCTAAATATTGTATAATTATATAATAGAGAAGAAAAAATTATGTGTGTGTATATATATATATATATATATATATATGTATATATAAAATTAATTAATTATACAATATTTTTTCCATGAAAACATGAATCAAATTAGTTGCAATAAGAAATATAACCAATACATTATTGGCAAGGTTATAAATAATGTTTCACCTATTTAAATAATTGTCTTTTAAACTTTGCCTTCGTCAAAGAATATTCTGTTTGCAATTGCAATCTTGCAGACTTTTGACATTCTAAATGTTTATATATTAAGGATTACCATAGCAAGGTGTTGCAAAGTTGATATAGCCTTCCTTATTCAAGTTCCCCTTTGGCCTGTACAGTACAAATTTGAGTCAGAAAAGTTGGTTGTGTTCATGCATCATGTAGTGTGAGTATTGATGTAAGACGATTTTTACTGACATCCCATCAGAACAACGTTGTTTGACAGATGAAGAGCCAGAGCGGAAATGCCAAACCTAGCCAGTTTAGACAAAACCTGTAGAAGCTGGTTGAACTTTCTGATGGCAATTGTGTTAAATAAATACTCTTATCAAGATCTTTTATAAGCCATATGAGAAGACCAGTACAGCTGTCATCCCAAAGACTGGCACACCCTAAATGGTAGGCTTACATTATATATCCTAAATAAGGTTGTTGGTTTTGCAGCATTTATGACCCATGGTCATCTGGACATGCAGTTAAAATACAGGATACAAATCCTAGTGACCCACATGACAGAGAGCTTTGAAATTCTTATCCAGCAGGTATTACATTTCTACAAGGTAAATTGTTCATAAAGTATTTAATTACAAGTCAACATTTCCAGTTAGACATTTTCACATTCTTGACTAACTAAAATTACAGATAAAATCTTCAGCTTGTGCGCAAACAAAAATAATTCTCCTTTATCACTGTACACTTTCACACTTTTGTACACTATATGCTGAAAATTTACACCTATGTAGACATTAGGGATGCTACTAAAGACTAATTTCCCAGTCGTTAAAATACATTTTGAACTTAGACTAGTCTAAAAGTAAGAAAACAGTCTAAATGTATCACACGTCGGTCTCTCCCTACCTGCACTGTCATCAGCTGCTATGTCCGAGTGGGGATCACTTCCGGTAGGCTTTCCCTATCTCTCCTCTTTTTCCTTTATTTATTATTAATATTATAATAATGTACAATGTTAACAATGTCTT
This sequence comes from Typhlichthys subterraneus, assembly GCA_027564835.1. Lineage (NCBI taxonomy): Eukaryota > Metazoa > Chordata > Actinopteri > Percopsiformes > Amblyopsidae > Typhlichthys > Typhlichthys subterraneus. Next base: position 17,275 of record JAODUH010040227.1, on the reverse strand, counting down.
CCCTGTATACTGATATTATAATTAATCATTATTTTTTAAAATCCTCTTCAAAAACGAGGATATTTCTAAGTGGCCGGTCTTTTAATGGAATTGATTCATGCATTATTCATGTCACTTAGGGCTTATGAATATACTGTAAACCTAAGTGTTTTCTACCTCTAGCATGGTGCCTCAGACTGCTCCCAGTTGTCATCCTCCTCTCCTTTGTTACATACTACTGCTCCAATGTCTTTATTCAGAGGTAAATGCATGCTCCGACACAGACACTATAGCAATTCTAGTGCCCCCAGAACATGAAACAAAAACGCAAATGATGGAATCACCAATGTATATAGTTTCAGAAAATAATAAGAGGCCACTGCAGACGTTTTAAAGATTTTTACAGTTTATACATTTGTATTTTTCCTGAACCGCGTGTTGCCGGGCCGGCTAACATGAGCGAATGTTGCTTGCTGAGTCCGTGACGGACATCCTGCCTGACTGACCGACCTTGTTAAGAAGCGTATTGCGTGGCTTATGCATGCAATTCTACAAAGTAGAAGTGGCTGTAACGCAACAATAGCGTAAAACTCTAGAGAAGAAGAGAGTAACATTTCAGCTAGTTGATCGGTTGAGTAGCTGTAATACAGGAGGCTGCCTTTTCAGGTTTCTGGATTTACAGGCTCCAATCTATAGATTGAAACTGCATTTCTATGACCCAGTGTGTTAGTGTTCTGTGAAAAATATGGACTACAAGCTGTCCTTTCCTAATAAATTGCAAGATCAACCTGTGTGGGTTGTTTAGTTTAACCTGTACATCCCTAAAGTACCCGCCGAAGGGGACTTTAGCACCCGTCGCTAAACACATGAAACAAAAGTGTGCTAAAAATAAAGCAAAATAGACATGCTGCACATCCACTAAAAGAGAAAAAACTCAACTAAAAAGTTGAAAAACAAAAAAAGCTAGGGATGAAGTGGTTAACACCCAAGACATAAGCAACTTTCATGAAGGGTAGCTGTCAGTCATTTGTTCACGGTGGTCCAGTGGGCAGCACTGTGGCCTCAAAGCAAGAAGGTCCCGAGTTTGAACCCTGGTCGTCTCAGCCTTTCCGTGTGGAGTTTGCACGTTCTCACCGTGCCTGCGTGGGTTTCCTCCGGGTGCTCCGGATTCCCCCACATCCAAAAAAATGTCAGGTTCACTCTCCTGTCAGTGCCATTGACCAGAGACACTGGCTCCAATCTGGAGTTGGTCCCCGGGCGCTGCACAGCAGCTGCCCACTGCTCCCTTGAGGGATGGGTTAAATGCAGAGAACAAATTTTGTCATGAAGAAAATCGATTAAAATCGTTATCGTCCATCATGAAAATCTAGATTTGATTTTTAGGGCAAACCACCCGGCCCTAGTTTTACCTTTACAGTATATTTATACTATTAACTTTAAAACAATGTGCAGTGGTCTCTTAATATTTTACATGGCTGTAGATCGTGATGCGACTGTATTCCAGAATTGCATACTGAGACATTTGTACCTTACTATAGTAGGTAGACTAATGCTCTTGATGATAAATTCTCCCCATGTATGCAAATTAGTTATTCAATTTTCTTTTTGCGTAAATTGTTTGTGGTGTGAGACAAATGTTTTGTCCATTTTATATGCTTGAGCAGATTGAAGTGGTTTTGTGAAGGCTGGAGGCAGCAGGTCAATCCAGTGTGGGACTCCACATGGTCTCCTTCTAATATTAAATCTGACTGGGTAGAAGCCTTGTGAGAGTTTCTGTAAACCCCCCCTTCTTTCCCATCCAGCCCACTGCCACCCTACCCTAATCCTCTTCCTCAGTTACTTGCACAGCGGTGTTTCCAAAAAACTGGGGAATTTATGCAGGGTTCTGGGAGCTCTATAATGCAATTATGCAGGATCACTGTTGAATTCTGGTACATTGTTTAACAACACATTTCATTCATCTGAATTTGACATTATCCACAGCTGGATTTAGGCATTACATTGTTTTAGTTTGATATTATTCTGTACAAAATAATATCAAACTCAAACAACTGATAATACCAGATGGGTTAGGATGTTAGCAGTAGTGTGTCTGAATTATATTTTCTGTTTATTGGAGCTATATAAGGAGTAATGGAGGCACCAGTAAAAAGTTTCCAAATGCTACTAGCAAGACATCTTGTGGGGGATGGCTAACTCAGAAGAAGTGGGAGAGCCTACAATTTAAGTAAGTACCGTAATGGCATATTTGCCCTGGCGAATGCTTAAACACAGTCTTTAATTGAAACCCAAGGTGCCAGCTATATGTTTGCTCGCTGTCATAAGTTAAATTAAGAATATTTTTGCATATGTGAAATAACAGGTACCCCTCCCTAAGAATAAACTGTGTAGGCAGGTGAGGAAGGAGTTGGCCGCATTCTCATTATCAGGTGCGGCAAGGGTTGCTCGCATTCTTTGAAACTGTTTAACGGTGTGAAAATAATCTCAGATAGCTCCTTTTTAAAGAGGGCAACTGCTTTTACTCTTATTCAGCTTGGTTGAGTAATTGGCTGCACAACATGTATTTTCACTTGCACTATTAAAGGTTTATACAGCTGGATAGGTCTGTGTGCCCTGTTGGACAAAATACTTTTATAGTCTCCAACTGGGATGTGGCCCAAACACGTCCTAGATTATGGTTTATTTATTTACCTTAATAGATCTTAACTTCCCTTTGACAATATTCACAATTATTTTAGTACATTGTATTCCTTTATCATTGTGCAGGCATTGCTTGCTTCATTCAATGCAGCTAACGAGAGGGGGGGGGGGGTATACCCCCCCGTGTCGGTGACCTTAAAAAATCCATCCTATGTGAAATGTCTACATTCTTCCTCAGAAACATTTTTATTTGTCTGAAATTCCTAAGCAATAACATTCACTCGTCAATGTATGAGGACACAAACCGACAACATTTTGTCACTGTGGCACAAATTGCAGACAAAAACAGAAGGTTTCCCAACCTTGTTTGGAGCTGCATGACAGAAATAATCTAATAACATTTTGTTTTATCAGTGTATTTAGAACACTACATTAAATACACTTCAAAGAAAATTGTTGCATTAAATTCTCATTTTCTGAGCTGAGTTTGGGTTATAAGATACGTACGTTTAGCATTCAAGCAATTTCTGGTATACTATGCTTATACTCTCTTTGTTGTATATTGTGTTGTATTGTTTTATTTTATAGATATTTATATTAATTGTTAATTGCATTGTTGTGTACATCACTTTGGTCAGAATCTGCTTTATAAATAAACTGACAGAGTTGGAAAGCAACTGATTACATGTAATCCATTACAGTTACCAGCTAAAATAGTGGAAACAGATTCGTTTTTTTTAATTAGATGATTACTTCTAGGACTACATTCAAATGTAAAAGTGAAGTTTGCAGAAGAAAAACGCATAATTTCTTTACCTTTCATAAACGTCAATAATTGAAGTTCAAGCCTACTTTAATCTGAACCCCTGAGCGACATAAACAGTTACACAAATAGATTTGCGCGCCAATGCAGTACATTGCTTTGAATAGCATTTCGAAAAACAAACAAGTAATCTAAAAGTAAAGAAAAGGAATTAGAGTATGTTACTAAATTTAAGTAAACCAAAATTGATGTTTTTATCATTTTAGTCTGGTAACTAGTAGCGGTAATGGATTACATTTAAAAAGTAACCTACCCAGTATTCATTTGACTAGTGAATGATGACACAACATGCAGTATATTGAATCACTCAAAGTCCTGCTTTCCCTGTACCATGATTAACATATTGTACTGTATTTTTACAATATAAATTCCTATAATTACTTGAAAGCGTATATTTTTTAAGAAATTATTTGTAAAGGCCCTTTTACATCATGAGCGTGGCGAAAAAATGATGTGAAAAAGCGACTGTTAATTATTTTTAATGCATTATAGTAAATAGCACCATACACATACAGCCTGAAGGTTCGCAATGTGAAAATGTGACATGGTCAATTTTCTTTTTTAAATAAAATTTTTAAATTTTTTTTTTAATAAATATTATATATTTATAAAAATATAATATTGACCTGCGTATATTAAACGCAGGTCAGAATTTTATGTTACCGCAAAAACAACTAGAAAAACTTGGCTTTCATGGAATGGGTCCATTAATGTCCACAAGCCCTCTCCGGGAATCATCACCTTATCGTGGTGGAGAGGTTTTTGTGTCCCTATGACCCTGAGGGCTGTGTTGCCTGAAGCCTTGTGCTCCTGGTAGGGTTTTCAAAGGCAAAGTGGTCTTAGGTGAGAATGGTTCAGAAGACCCTCATGAAAGAACATAAGAGAGGAAAAGTTACCCTGCCCGGAGGAAGCCCAGGGCCCCCGTCTGGAGCCAGGCACAGCCACTGGCGAGTGCCTAGTGGCTGGGTTTGCCACGGAGCCCTCAGCGGACCAGATCTGAGCAGCAGAGGCTAGCTCTGGGGATGTGGAATGTCACCTCATTGTGGGGGAAGGAGCCAAAAGTTGTGCGCGAGGTGGAGCGCTACCATTTAGATCTGGTGGGGCTTACTCTACACACATTCTTGGAACCGAACTCCTGGATAGGGGATGGATTTTATTCTACTCTGGAGTTGCACAGGTTGACAGGGCGGTTGTGGGGATACTAACCAGCTCACATTTGAGCGCTGCTACGTTGGAGTTTACCCCTGTGGATGAGAGAGTCGCCACACTATGCCTACGGGTGGGGGGGGACGCTGACTGTTGTCTGTGCATATGCACCAAACAACAGTTCGGAGTATTTAGCCTTCCTGGACACCCTGAATGGAATCTTGTAGGGGACTCCATAGTTCTGCTGGGAGACTTCAACACACACGTGGGTAATGATGGAGACACCTAGAGATGTGTGATTGGGAGGAACAGCCTCCCTGGTCTAAACCCGAGCGGGCGTTTGCTGTAGGACTTCTGTGCTAGTCATGGACTGTCTATAACAAACACAGTGTTTGAACATAAGCATGCTCATAAGTGTACCTGGTACCAGAGCACCCTAGACCGAAGGTTGATTATCTATTTTGTGATTGTATCATCTGATCTGAGGCCGCAAGTTTTGGACACTGGAGTGAAGAGAGGGGCAGAGCTGGCTACAGACCACCATCTGGTGGTGAGTTGGGTCAAGGGGTGGGGGAAGATTGTGGACATACCTGGTAAGCCCAAACAGGTAGTGCAGGTGAACTTGGAACGTCTGGCCCCTGTCTGTGTGATCTTCAACGCACACCTCCGGCGGAGATTTTCTGGCATATCTGTGGAGGTTGCAGACATAGAACCTGAGTGGGAAATGTTTCACTGCTGAATCTGTGCCAGAGAGTTCTTGTCTCAAGGTCTTAGGGGCCTCAAAGGACGGTAAAACTCAAACACGGTGGTGGACACCGGTTGTCAGGGAAGCCTTCCAACTGAAGAAGGAAGGGAAAAGAAAATGCTGTATTTGTTAGAACGTTTAGTGTATCTCCTTACATTTTTATTGTGTACACACACTTCCATTAGTTTCCCACATGTATGGGGGTAGATTTCTATCAATATTATTCAAGCGCAAAAGTATAATCCACACGTATTTTTACCATTCACAAGCGCGCACCTCTCGTTTGCATGCATAGGTATAATCCACAAACGTGTTTTTGCCATCTGCAAACACAAACTTCAAAATATTCATGCATGCACTTTATAATTTCAGATATGTTAACAATATTCATGTTACGAATCAAAGCCTACACTTGCGATATGGTGAATCTGCATTTGTGAATAGAAGGACCAAACTGTGGAATATTTCTCTCCTAAATTACATGCGTAAATATTGGAAGCGCAAGCGTGTCCATCTATTCACAAATGCAGATTCACCATATCGCAAGCGTAGGCTTTGATTGGTAACGTGAATATTGTTAACATATCTGAGAATATAAAGTGCATGCATGAATATTTTGAAGTTTGTTTGCGCAGATGGCAAAAACACGTTTGTGGATTATACCTATGTATGCAAACTGAGATGTGTGCGCTTGTGAATAGTAAAAACACTTGTGGATTATACTTTTGCGCTTGAATAATATTGATAAAAATCTACCCCCATACACATGCACCATCTTTTTCTCAGACACACATCAAACTGTAATGCCTATATCCAGTTAAAAGTGTTTAATTTCCTATAATTTCTTGTCCAGCACCAGCAGGCAAAAGCAGCTCTTTCTGAAGATGGAGGATTTCTTCTGGCGAGAACATCTGTCAGACCTGGAATTACCATATGGCATTAAAGGCAGTGGTGGGTTGTTAATGTTTTTATACTTTTGTGTCTACAGTATTTGCATATTGTCCTTTGGGCCTATTGTCCCATTGCAGGGTATTTCTGGTATTTTTAATGACAACGAAATGTATTAAATTCTAGAGCTGCAAAGCTAGCACTTTTAATTTAGTTAAGTCTCTTATCTTGACTTTTCAACTAGTTGAATATACTGTACATGTAAAATTAGTTGTGCATCCCTACATGTTTGAACAATAAATTATATTTATCACTCTTTTTCTTTAACAGAGAAACTTCTGTTGAAAGTGTTAGCTCGTATTGGTAGTAACGATGTACCAGCTAACATTGAAAAGTAAGTGTTTACAATAGTTTCTATTGCTAGTGAAAGATAACAAGCATTACATCTGTATGTTACATTTGTAGGAATTAATTTGTACCCAGTATACTTTGAGTTAAAGTCTCCCTGCTCAACAGACTAAACATATTTAAAATCTGCGTACACTAGTAGGCAGTCCACTCTGATTACTTCAGGTGCTGAGTGCGCTCAGTACCGTACAACCAGAACTGCCAGCTAGCTAGCCCACTGTTGTAAACTCTGAATAAGTCGCTAAAATTGTCGCTAGTTGCTTTTTAGAAATAAAGTCGCTAAGAGGGTCTGAAAAGTCGCTAAATCTAGCGACAAAGTCGCCAAGTTGGCAACACTGAGCTAGCCTCTTAAACCCTAGCACAATTTCCAGGAAACGCCTAAAATATAATACCACAAATAAATAAAGTGCAGCTCCTCAACCATGAGGCCTATATACACACTTCCGGTCTCATTTGATAAGGCAGAAGCTATTGAATGTGAATACATTATAAGTAAACCGATTTATATTACCATTGCAGAGTATATAGAGATGGAGAACAGTAAACATTTTATATTTTATTTCCGCCTAAAATACTACTCTCAAACTTCTAGAAAACAAAAGCCCAACATCTGAATATTACTGATTCTAATAGAGTGAAGCAGAGCAGATAGAGGTTTTATTAGGGGCATGTCAGGCGGAATATCTATTTTAGCCATTTTGGCACATTTGAAGAATGTAGAATTGCACGTGCACCATATGTGCATGTGCACCATGTGCACGTTATTGTTTATTTATAACCATATGCACATTTAGATGCTTGGTGTGGGAATTGTTACGTTTAGGTAAAAATTTAAATTATTCGTTTTTAGTCGAGTTTCTTCTCTTGAAGTGGATGTGCAGAATACATAGGTTGCTTTATTTTTAGCATGATCTTGTATTGTGTGTAGTGATATGCGCCACAGCCCACGGCCCTGGGGGCGCTCATTCCGAAGAGGCTAGCTAACCTGCCAATAATTAAAATAGTTTTCTAGCGTTAAAAAGCGTACACATTTTTAAAAAATTTCAGTGAATCTCTTAATTACACCAATGTTGTGCTTATCAAACAGAAATGGTGATTGGAAAAGTACTCGCATATTTCTGTAGATCTTTGTGGTAAATAACCCCTATATTTAACCATTATACCGGCAGTAGCATATCATAATATCTGGTAATACTCCTAAAATAACCATAAGCATCATAGACGTCGTCATAGTAACACTAGTAATTTCAGTCTGTAAACCTCAACGCCACTCATTCATGTCTCGCAGAACATTAGAGGATCCATATATTGCCACTCGTTTTCTGTTGGTATTGCTCCTTGCATATGCGTACGGATGCGTAGACATGGGCTGGGGAAACGTGCACGAAGGTACAGACGGAGAGTATGTGGATACACGTGGTAGCGATGTTGCGTATGTGTACTTAACAGAAAGTTGAATTGGGCCTTAACACCACATGCGCAGTACAAACAGAATAATACATCACAACCTGCAAGTTTGCAGTATCAAGCCTTGTCAATGGAGATGTAGAGCAGCATCAAATATAATTAATGCTGCTGGCAAAGTCAATTGTTTTTGTTCAGGCTATATTATTTATTTATAATTGTAGTTATATCTTATAATATTTATTAAAATAAAATTCTAAAGATTAACCAATCAAATATCTTTCAGGTTGCGTATCAAACTGTATCAAAATGATTAGTTAAGACTATTCAGAGGAAGCCAGCATCTGGCGGCGCTTCCATTGAACACAGTGAGCAGGCCTAACAACTTGGACGTATGAAAAAAAACTGAAAAAAAGCTGTTGTGAGATGTGGACACATATTCAGACTTTATGGTTGCTTCAAAAGTAAGGTTTGTTTAGTTTATATAGGCCAACTGGTATGTCCTGACTCAGTTACGTTGCTGCTAGTTTTATATGCTAAATGAACGATAGAATTGTTGATAAGCTAACTGTTCTAACAATGTGTATCATGTCCATATTGACGAAAATATATCAGCATCAGATCATAAATGGCTTAGAACAGTAGCTCGAGAAATAAAGTGGGCATTGTGAACATAATACTTTGAATGTCTTCAAATTGAGTTTGTGAATGACGTCGTAGACTATTCACCATGTAGTAACTGTCCATTACCGGGTAAGCGGCATGTTATGGGCAGCATATTCATATGGGTGGTGGGCAGGGCTGCACAATAACATTGTGTGTAGGCCTATGACTATATGGTAGGCCTACCGGGCAGGTAAATCTGAATAAATTATGCTACTTTGCTGCTCCTAGTTTCCATAAAGTTAAGCTAAATTAATGACTGATTGAGTTGTGGATAATATTACTATTCTAACAACGTGTAGCATGTCCATACTGACAAGTGCATAGCTTACTCTCATGTAGCCTATGCGATAGCAATCAGCATAGTTGAATATCTATAGATGAAGTCAGCGACCCGGTGGGCAATGCGAACATAACATTTTAAATGGTTTAAGATGAGTTTGTGAATACATTGTTTTAGGTTATTCATATAGTAGCCTTACATATCTTATTTGTATCACTTTGCTTCCGTATAAATATTCCCCACGTCACTGTTTGCATGTACTCCCTGAAAGCCTCCCACCAATGGATGCAGATGTTTCTTATATATGTTGTAAAGAAAATGTAAATATTACGCCCTATAATCATAAAAAATTCTGGGTCCTATAGCTTTTTTGGGTACAAGCACCCTTAAAGGGCTTCCTGCCACTTTTATGAATATGAATTTCTAAATAAATTGTGTATTTAAAAAAATAAATGATTTGAAACCATCTATTTTTGAGTAGGGTTTCATTTCGTTCGTATTTGGAAAATACATTTCCTCCTGTCCTAAAATGTATGAGGATATGTTTTTTAAATGTGTCCTATTGGTGGTCTGGTGAAGTAATAAGGCAGTGACTTCAACTTTACATTTAATGCTAGCGTTGATAGATCAACAACCATAGACTCAATACAGAATAGGACTTTTTATTTTATTGTATGCAAGAAAACTGCACACTGACAGATTAATACTTAACCGATATACAATTTACAATATACCAAAAAAAGTCCATAAACATGAATTAGGTTAAGTATTAACATCTGTCAGTGTGCAGTTTTCCATCATTAATTCAGCATAGAGACCCTCAGCTTTTTAAAGGACGTTTAATAAGCATAAGCTGCATCAGTTAAGACTTTCAAAATTGTCCATGTCAGAGGTTATTGTTGCTGCTTCTCTAGAGTTTGTTCTACTTCATTCTGAAGTGTACTGTAGCAGTTGTGTCTTTGACATCTGCCCGAAAATGCGTTAGCAGAAGTCTTGCTGTCCTGAACAGCAGTCAAAACTCAAAGTCCTTCCTATAAAAGTTCTTAGGCTGTTGCTAGCTTGTTTGTTCTGTCGATTGCACATAAACATCCAAGGTTTCACACTATCTTTCTTTTTTATAGCTTTTGCCATTTTTTTTGTTCCTTTAAGAAGTAATACATTGTAAGTTGTATTATTGTTAAGTTGACTTGCTTTACATGGTTTGTAGTTTTTGAAAGGATATTAGAACCAAATGTGGACAGAGCACTCAATGTGTTCATCTCACTGTCATTATGAATCTCCTAGACATCAATTTCTGAGCCACTGTTGGTGGTTCAAGTAAATTTATATAAAGTGCCTTTATTACAGTGACTCTATATGACTTTCTGCCATTAGATATTACACTAAGCGCAACAGCATTTCATAGCAAAACAAATGCTCAGTGTGCCACGCATGCACTAACATGGAAGCCATTCTGGATATGTAAGAACAGGAGTTCGGATCACAACACACACAGAGGGGGAGATGTTGTTCTCTGCTCAGGACGCATTCATTCCACTTATGCCTGTTACGATAACTTTTTTTTTTTGGCCAATTAATTGTCCCAGAAATTATTAACGATATTATTGTCAGTATAAGGGCAGACAAAAAATATAGGCCTAATCCAAGGAGTCGACAAGGAAAGTAGGGAGAAGTTTAACTGGGAAAAAGGAAAACATTTTATATTAATAGTACTGTAGCTTACTACTGTCAAAACAAGCATCCAACACACTGTCGTGGTAAATGTTGGTTGTGAATTACGTTCTGATGTGCCCTACACCACCGACAATGATTTTGTCCAGACGGAGCAGTAACTTCTTTATCCAGTATTTTAGGATGAAAGTGAGTTCATATGTTTGTGAGATTGTTACAGTATGCTATATGGGTAAGTAGTGTGCCTTCTCAAGCAAACTAAAATTCAGAAGTTGAATAATGGAGAGAAAATAAAAACATTAGCCCACAATTAGTAACGTTACTAGTAACATTACTATATTTCACATTCACTACCCTGCCACACCCATTCAGAAAAATGACAACCTGTGTAGCCAGCTCATTTTTAGAATGTAATCCTCTTTACTGGAGCAGTTAACCTTAGGAGTGATCAATCAACCAAAGTAAAACCATTACAGCCTCTCAAACCAGATGATTGGACATGGTGGTTAAATTAGCCTACCCTAAATTTACAGTAGGACCATAAATCTTGTTCTTGTAAAGCAGTAATGCAGCATTACTTGGATTAGCAATTGTAATATTATTACTTTTTTGGAAAAAGTAATTATTTGCACTACTAGTTACTGGAAAAGGTAATATTACATTAAATAGTTACTGGTAACTAGTTACTGCTCAACAATGAGTGTAAGACCCCTCAGTGAGAACAACATGAAGGCCAACGTTAACTGCATGCAACATGCCAAACCAGTCATTTCATAAAATTACACTAAACCTACACATCACTGTCTGTTAAATAAAAGTTTGATATTATTTCAAATGTTTTAGTTTGAGAAAAGGAAATAGATATTTGCTGTAATCATCTCAAACTCTCAACATAGTAGTGACAGTAAATTAATCCATGAATGGGAACAATTGCTTTTAAGACCCTTGGTTTTTTGATGCATGTTGGAACTCTATATAGAGGATAGTGTTATTTGTGAAACTGCAACATAATTAGTTTAACAGGCTGCACTACCAGTGAGTTGTGTGACCGCAGACTTTTATATCATGGCTTTGTCTGTTTAAGAACTGTTACACTAACCTGACATGCCAGGTGGATGGTTGGACATAAGTCCATCTGGGAAGCCGTCCGTCAACTGTTTGAAAAGGGCAGGCATTTTCAAAAATTACTTTTCAATTTGTTAGATGAGCCATCTCCCTGTCATTGCTGTTTAAAAGTTGTTTTCAAGTCGTCACACCAAAACAAAGTCCGTAGCTATCAGTACAATGCTGAATGATCCGTTGTTACTCGTCGGACTCAGTCGCAAGGATTTCAAGCTCTCCTGACTGATTCTCACGTAAAACTAAAAGTTTGCGAGATAAGGATGGTCTTGTGAGGCTACTGTTGCACTCCTAATATACAGTATACTGTGTGTGTGTGTGTGTGTGCGTAAATAAACTATATACCGTATACTGTGTGTCTATAATAGTATGTGTATACACACTTCTCATTTTTATTTTTTCCACACAGCCTTGAATGCAGAACCTGTGCAGTGATAGGTAATGGCTTTGCCATTAAAAATAGCTCCCTGGGTAGTGCTATCAACAAATATGACATGGTCATCCGGTAAGCATGGAAACATTTCATTTTAAATAGTTTTGAATGTTGAATTAGTTGGCATGTGCTATAAAGGTATGTAGCCATATTGTGTTCGGAATACCATAATTTGAAACCCTGATGGTGTTTTATTTTTATTTTTTTATACTATGCTGAAGAGCAAGCAATGCTGTAGAGATTTTTAATATTCTAACTTTGCATCAGAACAAGGGTGAGTGAGTAAGGTTGTGGCAAAATCACCTACTTGTTTCTGATTGGATGAAGTCCTACTTAGCACACCATCGATTCTGGAGCGCTCTGCTAATAAAAAATGTATAGGTTTTTTAAAAGTACGATACCAATACTTGTGTATAGTGGGATTAGTCCTCTCTAGGTGGGTCATGGCAAAACAAAAATTGGGAACCCCTGATGTAGGCTATATTGGACATATTGGCCAAGAGGGGTGGGGGTGTAGTAATATATAGGTGCATCTCAATTAATTTGAATATTGTGGTAGTTAGTTATTAGTGAAGTAATTTCTAGTATTCATTGACAAAGTATAACTAATATCTTGCATTCATTACACACAAAGTGAAATAGTTCAAGCCTGTATTTGTTTGAATCTTGATGATTACAGTTTACAGCTAATGAAAACCTAAAATTCAGTATCTCAGAAAATGTGCATGGCGGCCTTCTGAACCTTATGTTTGTGTAAAAGCACTCAGTACTTGGTTGGGGCTCCTTTGTCATGAATTACTGCATCTACGTGCATGGCGTGGCATGGAGTTGATCAGCCTTGGTCACTGCTGAGGTGTTCTGGAAGCCCAGGTTGCTTGGATAGCCGCCTTAAACTCGTCTGCATGGTTGGGTCTTGTGTCTCTCATCTTCGTCTTGACAATACCCCATATATTTTGTACGAGATGTAAGTCAGGTGAGTTTGTTGGCCAATCAAGCACAGTAATTCCATGGTCATTGAACCAGGTATTGGTACCTTTCGGCACTGTGGGCAGGTGCCATGTCTTGCTGGAAAAGGAAATCAGCATCTCCATAAAGCTTGTCAGCTGAAGGAAGCATGAAGTGCTCAAAACTTTCCTGGTAGATGGCTGAGTTGACTCTGGACTTGATGAAACATAGTGGACCAACACCAGAAGATGACAGAGCTCTCCAAATGATCTTTGACTGTGCAAACTTCACACTGGACTTGAAGCAACTTGGATTGTGTGCCTCCCCGCTCTTTCTCCAGACTTTTGATTTCACAATGAAATGCAAAATGTACTTTCATCTGAAAAGAGGACGTTGGACCACTGAACAACAAACCAGTTCATTGTCTCCTTAGCCCAAGTAAGATACTTCTAACATTGTCTCAATGAGTGGCTTTGACACAAGGAATGTGACAGTTGATGTCCATTTCTTTGATCCTTGGGACACTCCTCCGAATCATTGATTTCAGGTGTTCCAATCACAACTATGGCCATAGGTGTATAAAATCAAGCACCTAGGCATGCAACATTAGTGAAAGAATGGGTCACTCTCAGGGTTCTGCGCATTCCATCTAGCGTTCAACACTGAACTCAACTTTGACCTAAATACACAGCCTCAGCGAACAACAAGGACGTGTGTGTGTGTGTTTACCGGCTGCAATTTGCTGTAGTTTTCTTTGCGAGAAAGGATGGAATGGAGAAGACTATTCATTCACATATGTGTGACTGTACCCTGATGGAGTCACTCTGATTTGTCACACTATGTAAGAACACTAAAGCTGTGGTCTAGCCATAGAGCTATCGCCCTCATAGGGACAGTGCGTGTTTATTTATGGTTTGAAAAACATTAGACCGTTTTTAGAATGTAATAAATTAATGAAAAATGTTTAAGCTTTTAAGCCTACATGCTGTTAATACAGCTCTTACTTTACATTTACATTTATCCCATTTGGCAGACACTTTTGTCCACAGCGACTTACATGTAGTACATGTGTCATTAGGGTTTTTCCCCAATGCTTTGTTTTCCCAATGCTCACAAGCTGAAACGTTTGCCATGGGTCCAGAAATATATGAAGACTCATTTTCCTAACGGTCTTGTTTACTGATCAGTGCCGTGTAACCCTGGATGGTCCAGGTCGATGGAGTAGTGCATGGCCACCATGTCTCAATGAGGCTGCGACGTCAGCAAGGAGGTGGTGGTCATGTTTGGGCCAGAATCACGGGGAGAGAGCTGGTAGGCCCCTTTAGGGTTCCTGAAGGTGTGAAAATTACCTTTGCAAAGTATATAGAGTTTCTCATGCTGCAAAGAATACCTCTGTCATTTGCTGCTATGGGCATAAAAGGAGAGAAAATTCCCTGCCTTAACCCTATTGACAAACTGTGGAGCATCCTCAAGCAAAAGATCTATGAGGGTGGGAGGCAGTTTACATCAAAACAGCAGCTCTGGGAGGTTATTCAAGACATTCAAGCAGAAACTCTCCATAAACTCACAAGATCAATGGATGTAAGAATTGTTAACATGTAACTTGCCCTGTTAAGATGTGTTTGATTTGAAATGGCGCTTGATTTCAGTAATATTGCCTCCTAATGCTACAAGTTCAAAAAATTGCTATTTTCAATTCTTTACAACCTGTAAAATGTTTTGCAACTCTGTTGTGCATAATAATTTGGAATATTTTGAGTGTTTATTTTATTTCAAAATACTGTTTTCATTGGGTGCTTTGTTCAATGAAATTTGACAATGGTTGATTACTTGAAAATTATACTGACTGTCATTTGCATCGACTATTTAGGAAAATCTGTGTAAAATATAATTTTCTTAATAATTTGGAACGCAGTGTTACAATTTTAACATGGAAGCAAACAACACCCCTATAACTTGCTCCTTCCTCCAGGCAAAAAAAATACTTCTGTAAAAACCCCATTGGGTAAAATAACCTTAGGAAGGGACCACAGAATGAAGAATCCACCCTTGCGGTATTTGTTGTTTTCACAATGCACTTCTCAATCAGCCCTCTCCCCATAAACTATTGTCATGGACCATCTTGAATGAAATCAGTTTTGGCAAGACTACACTGACATACACTTCTGGTCGCGAACAACACAAACCGTGCACAAATTAAAGTCCCTAGAAGGTCCAGTGGGTTTCCCATTGATTTAGCAAAGTGCATTTGAACGTGGCTCTTAAAACTCTCAGCTGTGCCACTAGAGCTACCCAGAGCCATGGAAAGAGAGCGTTGCGCCAAGGAAGTTTGACCTTTTCTTTGCTATGTCATATGGTTAATGGAGAAGCACAATTTATGGCAAAACAGTTCCAGGAAGTGATTGGTGGTCAATTTGAATCGATATATATATAACTTCATTTAATTGGTAAATAGTAGTCAATACATTCAGATTTACATTTACAATATAATTTATAGGGTACTTTTAGTATTTCTATTCCGGGAACTGTTTTGAGGCTCCACGATCTGTCATTGCTGTGAAAAAAAAACGATCCATTAGAGTGAACATAGATGACGCAACTCTCTCTTTGCATGACTCTGGAGCTACAATATCCCAGGTCTGGCATGCAGCTGTACATGGAGTGTGTGCACTTGAAAGTGCTTCCAAGTGTGTTTTGTCACTACATTCTCTTCTGCCCACTGTAGGCTGAATAATGCGCCAGTGAAGGGCTTTGAAACGGATGTGGGCAACAGGACCACAATGAGGCTTTTCTACCCAGAGTCAGCCTCATACAACCCTGCCCAACACAATGACCCCGGGACACTAATGGTCCTGGTGCCTTTCAAACAGTATGACCTACACTGGCTCAAACAGATAGTCTACGATGAAAAGAGGGTATTGGACACACTAATGTATGAGGACACACGCACATACATACAACCTGCACATGCCTGCATACTAATCTCCTCGCACGAGCACACATTTAAACTTTTCCAGTCCTGCAAAGCAGGGACAAATACCTAAATGGTTCATTAACTTCATCAATGCCATGGCCTTCAGAGTTTATTGTGGTTTCCACAGCCATAATCCCGCACTGTAGCTTTCAACCCAACTGGTCTCTTGTTGAAAATTGTTGAAGGGTTATTACCCTGGCCTCTAATTTGCACAATAACGTAGCTGCACCGACAAGTTAGAGATCTAAATGTATCTGAGATTACTTCTCTGTGCTGAGCATCTACTTCAGTAGAAAAATTAGTCCCTTTTTCACTTTTATTCACTCTCCATTATGTCTGTCTGTCTTCCCATGTATGTTCCAGGTGATGAAGGGCTTTTGGAAGCTCCCTCCTCAATTTTGGCTTGGTGACCTCAGTAAAATCAGAGTGCTTGACCCCCACTTCCTACACAAGACAGCAGACAAACTGCTTCAGATCCCGCTCCACCCCAGCAGACAACAGGTGAGACTTACACCGACCGAATACACCCCTCCTGACTTTGTTCTTAATGGTCTTTTTCTTGTCGCCCTCCCTTAATTCTAACTAAGATAGAGGTGCCTTTTACACATATGTTGCTACATCCACACACATGTATGTGTATATATGTATGTATGTATGTGTATGTATATGTGTGTGTGTGTGTGTATATGTGTGTGTATATATGTGTATATATGTATATGTGTGTATGTATATATATATATATGTATGTATGTATATATATATATATGTATATATATATTTGTATATATATGTATGTATATATATGTATGTATGTATATATATATATATATGTGTGTAATATGTATGTATGTATGTATGTATATATATGTATATGTATATATGTATGTGTGTGTGTGTGTGTTAGGGGTGTAACGGTTCGTGTATTCGTATTGAACCGTTCGGTACAGACGTTGCGGTTCGGTCCATGCGCGAAATTGAGCAAAATCCGGAACCAAAATTTAGACGCGAGAGTTTCACACGAAGCCTTTAAACTGTAAGGCGTAGCTCAAATTAGACCCGCATTTCATGCTTTCAAAGTAGCGGTGTGGTGAAAATGTTTATTATTGGATCAGAAAAGTATGGTTTGTCTGCGTTGTTCTACATTAAAGAGCATT
>JAODUH010040206.1:0-20766 GCA_027564835.1 Typhlichthys subterraneus | reverse complement strand
CACGACTACGCCTCGATATCCTGTCCATGAAAATCACAAACAGGATTGGTGACAAAGCCCAGCCCTGGCGGAGACCAGCCCCCACCTGAAACGAGTTCGACTTACTGCCGTGAATCCGTACACAGCTCTTGCTTTGGACATACAGGGATTGGATTGCCCTTAAAAGGGACCCCCTCATCCCATACTCCCGCAGCACCTCCCACAGTATCTCCTGGGGGACCCAGTCATACGCCTTCTCTAGATGGTAGCGCTCCACCTCCTGCACAAGTTCTGGCTCCTTCCCCCACATTGAGGTGACATTCCACGTCCCCAGAGCCAGCCTCTGCCGCCCGGGTCTGGTCCGTTGAGGTCCCTGACCTTCGCTGCCACCCATTTGACAGCGCACCCTACCCCTATGGTTCCTCCCACAAGTGGTGGGCCCATAGGATGTTATTTTTCATTGAGAGAAAAAAAAAAAAAAAAAAGAAGCGGTTTAACTCATGGAAAGGCTAACGACAACAACATCCTCAGGATTACAATTGTGTCGTCGACAGAATGATAGACCGCTAATATCAGACGTCTCATTACCGTATCATAGGTAACGCAATTAGTTGTCGTCAACTAAAGTGTGACAGGGTTCTGTCACACATTAGTTCGAATTAGAATATTGTCTTCAAGAGGTCATGACCTTAGTTTAGCTCACCACCCATTTAGACAAGCATCCCCAATCGCTGGCACCAGAAATCCTTCCCTCTCCTTTTCCTCTTTGTCTTTCTCTCCCCTCTGTTTATTCTCACACACTCCTCCTCCCCCATTAGTTAGTGCCTCTCTTTGTCTCGTTGCTCGTCTCTGCCTTTGATGTGGGTGGTGTCTGTCTCCTCTTGGCCAATCCCAATACCTCGGTGGGTGCCAGGCGCTGGAACGGTGTCCGCCAGAGCTGATGGAGGGGACAGCTCATGAATCTATTTCAGTGGTTCTCATTCCCTAACAACCAGGGAACAAAACCACAGGAACCCTTCCTTTTCAGCTATTCATCTGCGCTTAGCACCTCCAGCCCGGCTTGAAGCCCCCATTACGATTATCACCCAGGAGTAAATCCCCACGCGGGGGAAAAGGAAATATTCTTCTCTGAAACAAATGACATGACACCACTGACTGTGTCCATGTGGCAGGATCGAGAAAAAGGCAGACAGATGCAAAAAAAGAAGCAAGAACCAAGACACTGGGAAAAAATATGAGAAATTGTCAGGAAGTTGAGCCACATTTGGCCCATGTGTAAAGAGGAATCTTTAATTAGACTGTGTTGAGTGATCATAGTTTCCTGTAGAGATATCAAGCTCTTTTCATGTTTACATAATGCATATGCATGGGCCAGAGCAATCAGAAGAAACCAAATACCCTCTTCCACACATAACTCATATGGTTCAACGCGTCCTGTAGTTGGACCTCAACTGTCTTGTTGAAAGGTACCGGCCGATTAGTTCTTCCGATTTATAACACAAACACAGTACAAACACACACACACATCTGAGTGACCAATATATGGAAAATATCTCTATAGCTAAAAGAAATATGGAAAAGTGGGAATATGTCCCAAATGGTTATTCTGAAGACATAAGGTCAATCAAGTATTCAACCCAGAATTCAAATCCTCTGCCCGATTGTGCAGTCACTACCAGTCAAACGGAGGGTGGGGGCAGTGCTAAACGAGTGTGGGCGGACCCAGACTGGGAGTTGGGGCTTCTGCCAGTATCACCAGTAACGGCGCAGATCCCAGAAGACACGCCAACAGTAATCGCACACCCCCCTCCACCCCCACTTCCTCTGAACTGACAATATTACGAGGTCGGATCATTTTTTGTTCCTCCCAGTGAAGTGATAGAGAAGAAAAAGAAAAAATGCGCAGCGTCCAAACTAGTAAAACATTCCATGACACGTCCTTATCAGGCAATGAACATTTGATTTTTTTATAAATCACATTATCTTCAAAAGAGGGTTTTAAACGCTTGCTTGCTGGCCCGCCGGTTGGTTCACTACTGCCAGCTGCACAGGGAATATCAACTGAGACAGTAATTCGCTCAAGCACTTAATATTCTGTTCCCAGCAATGTAATATGCAAATTCACCGGGGTCACGCAGAAGTCAAGTTGAAAAAAATCCCTTAAACTTAATTTGAGAGGCAGTTGGGAGAATGTTTTTTCTGTCATGGATAGGGTTGAGTAAAAGTCAAAGAGTGTGCTTCCTCCCGGGTGTGTAGGCGTCCCAACAGTACTGACATAAGTTGCTCTTGTTAGACTTACTGTGCAGGCACTCTCTAAAACCCCTATAGCTACCACATTAATGACAAGCCCATGGGTATAGTCAATCAAGTCCATCACACGTCTCCGTGGCAAAGACTAACATGGTCATGGAGATTTTCTCAGAACGACGACCTGATTGCTTGTCAGGAATCAGAGTTAAGGGAAACATGCTACAGTAACGTGGGGTGCTTAACCCACACACAGTACAGGGCCAATGCACATGAATGTATAGATCTCTCATTCTCTCCCGCCATCTTTGAGATGCATGCAATCAAGAAGACACGCACACAAACATACACACACACACAGGGGAGATGCCTTTTAATCTCGTCATTGCCTCTGGAGAAATCAGCTTCTATTCTGTTCTGATCCATATCAACATAAATCCTTGCTGCGTAACCAGCAAACCACTCTTGATTTACAGCATCTCCAGCTCAGCACCCCCCCGCCCCCCAGACCCAGCTCTGCTTGAGCCATCAACTGAACGAGGCCTTTTATCATCAGGCAGCTTCTCAGGAGTGATCTGCTGGCTTGTTGGAGCGGATAGCCGCATTACAAAGCCCGACGCCTCAGAGAATGGACTATCGATCACCATCTCCAGTGGCTCTAGATGTGTCATTTTGTTATGGATGTCTCCCCCCTCGTCCCGTGTGGTTCTCTTATCTCTTGTCCAGTAATGACCCGGGATAGTTCCCTTAATGGGCTTGTTGACGCTGACGAAAAAGACGAGGGGACTCTACGCCACAGGCTCAGCTAATCGCTTCCAGATAGCCATGTGATGATGGGTAGGACTGACGCGGATGCTATTAACCCCAAAACAAGCTGTTGAGACATCAACAGATGGCTGGGTTGGCGGAAGAGTCTGTGGCCAGATTGGCCTGCAAGTGGCAGGACAAGCCCTCTCTATTTGTGACGCTGATAGAGTTCTCCGCTTCAGGCACGGTGTGCGTTTGTGGACATTGGGAATATATATCACATCTAAAATGCATGGGCGTCCGCTTGTGTGCACTCATCGGAGCCCAAATGTCCGAACTAGAACAAAGACCTGTTCGCACCATTCATTCATCATACTTTACGAACGCAATTCAAAACATCTCGCTTAACAATAACAGAACCAACCGCTCTCAATATTTAATTACGGTACAGTACGTGTGCCTGCCGTAATTAGCGCTTATATTCTGCGAGGCATTGACTTACAGTGGTGTGTCTGGACTCTACTCCACTCTCACTTGCAAGGAACTCACTAAACCAAACGCACACCAAAGTCACACGGGTACCCAGCATAGAGCTGGGTTGGTTACATCTAACAATCAAAAACCTTGAATCTTTAATGCTGCCTTGAACTCCGCCCCACCTGTGTGAGTCTAACTATCGACGCTCATTTGGTGTTTTGGGGGAACAATGGTGTTCGAGCTGGACGGGATAGGCAGACACACAGAGACAGCCTAGATAGAGACAGACCGTTGAACACAAAGACTAGCTGTTATAAATAACAGAATGTAGTGCGGGGGAGACAAGAGAAACAGTTTGGATGCAGGGAGCTGAAATTTCCTCAAAATTAAGACATCAGGGCATACTGCTTGTGCTTGTGTGTGTGCGCGTGTGTGTGGCGTGTGAAATAGAGCAAGTCTGGAAGATAAGCAGGGAAGCAGGAGTAAGCTTACAGGCGTTAGTAACGGAGGCTTTGCTTTTTGTTGACAGAATTCCGAGGCACACAGGAATACAATCCCACCACTGGGAATGTGGATGGGAATTCTCTTTGATCTCTGGAAAGGTTTTAATGTTGAGAATTACACAAATCCAGGGTGTGAGAACGCACAAGCGCACACACACACACTCTTTAGTCACACAGAAACCACTGTGTGCGTGAATTCTTTACAAAATGCACACAAATCCATTTCAAAAGACCTTCTCTGTTATGTAAGCGATCAAACCAACACACAGGCAACACTAACGCTTCAATGTGATTCAGGCAACACATGCCAACAAGTGCATCAAGCCAGAATAGTCTGCTCACAGGGGGGAAAGCACGTCAACACAGAGGTTGTCGGCTGTACCAGTCCCCGTTAGGACTCTTGACAGCTGCTTGCGTGAACGGGACTGCGTTCTCCACCGTCCTCATGCGCACGCGCCGCTAGATTCCCCACTCGTCACCACCCACAAGTTATTTATATCAGCGCCGATAAAACATTTCAGCATCAGCATCGCACATGGAGGCGGTTTTCACACAAGCTTACTGTGCACTCTTTCAGCACAGCTAGCATTCCCCTTTTATCATTTTCAAGAGCCCAGCAGGCCTAATAGAATATTATAATATTATAGCATAATAATAATAAATTAAAATAGCACTTTTCAAAACATAGTCACAAAGTGCTGTACAGAATCAAAACAATAACATAGGCAATAAAACAAACGAAGAACTGAAACAGTATAAAATAAAACAACGCAATGCACAAAACAGTCAAATTAGATAAAAAGCAAAATGCCAGTTAAATAATAGACATCCAAACAGAATTAGAAGTAGAATTCTTTTGTAGACCAAATGTTAAGAAATGAAAAGTCAACTAATAAAGTACAGGTCTGTCAGTATGTGGGAGGGTAGTGGCCAGTAAGTTATCTCATACCATTATAATGACGTGGTGCTCTGATCCCTGCAGAGGGTGAGCTCAGTGATCTGGTCAGCACATGCAATTCACACAGCTGAGAGGTTGACGCCCCCCTGCCAACACACACACACACACATCTCTGCATGTGATGACCTAATTTCCTGTTTTTTTTTATTCTCGCTATCCAACTCTGACTACAACACTTTCACCTTTTCTTTGTTCACACACACACACACACACACGTGAACACAATGTTAGGCAACTGAGCAAATAGGCAAATATGGTCACGGTTGACCCTGTGTGTCTCTCCCAGGCCCCACACACACACACACAAAGTAAAATATGCTGAAAGGGCATCCGTAGCTTAGGAAATGAGCTTGTGTGTTTGGGGGTCCGGTGCGTCAGCTAGGTAAACATGTGCTGGGGGGTCGCCGAGAGGGCCAGAGGAGCTGTTTATCAGCAGGCCCATGCAGGATGGATATTGACACATGTAATGAGATTAAGACAGATGGGCCGGAGATGTGGCGGAAAACAGGGAAAGTAAATAAAAAATAGATAGTGAGGGAAGAGAGAGAGAGAGAGAGAGAGAGAGAGAGAGAGAGAGAGAGAGAGAGAGAGAAAGAGCCTTCTGTACTAGAAACACTCATACGTTTATAACCACCACGTAAGAAGAAATTAATCCTGTTCAGTTTAAGATATATACTCCAGAGTGGTGTTACAGTATAGCACCCATTGAAACAACAGATTGTGTCCCATCTTGTTTGCTTGTGTCTGGGGCAGAGGAGGGTGTACACCTGGAAGAGCTGTGTGGGGAGGGAGTAGTGTTGAGCGCACTCGGCAGTGTCAAACCATCGGTGTATTCAACTGTAATGGGAATTCTGCACTTTAAGGATCGGGATGTCCTTTAAAGTTGGTCCCATCCAATGCCACACAGTTCCAGCCACAGTATGCAATTCAGAACTGCAGCAAACCCACCTTGCGATGTCAATAAAAAAGGTTTAAGGGGCATTATATGGAGACATTTACAGCGAGGTGCACTTAAACACAACAGGTCTCACACATTAATATGCATGGTGCCGTGCAGGCAGTCTGGCGAGCTCATTGAGTTAATACCGGTGACGGCCCCATAAAAACACACTGGACAGACTTCCACCTGGCTTGCAGCGTCATTGAGAGTTATGCACGGGCAAAACAAAAACATATGTATGCATGTACTTTGTATGTAAATATATTATGACTTTAGCTTACTGTATTTCCTAATAGGGCAGATAATATAATTTATGAATGACGTAAAGTCTTTCAATAAATATATTGTGTGGTTAAACAGCTTTTTTTTTTTTAAACTAGGATTTAAAGCCATCGTAGATATGCAGTCGTCATAACAACTCGCGTTTCTCCCTACGTCCTGATCCTTTATAAATAATGAAAGTATCTTGAAAAATAACTTCAGCACCAGCGTACATTAACAATCTTATCCTACTGGAGACACGTCGTCTTTTAACTCGCTCCCCCCACCCCACCCCCCCCACATCGTTGTACCTGGCTCTCCTCATCCCTTTGTCTCCCCCTCTGCCTTCCCAATACCTCCGCCTGCTGCCTACATTTCTTTATACCTCTCCTCGTCCTCCTCCTTCTCCTCTATGCCTGCAAAAGTGTTGTATGTTAATCGGCTGCTGTTGGAGCACAAGGTGTGTGTTTGTGTGTGTGTGGTTGGCTTAATCGTCCTGGGGGCAGGCTGTGTGGCTGCTAGGAGCTAGTCTGCCGGGGCTAATTGGAACAAAACACTCTCTTGTTCTCAGAGAGAAAGGAGGGGGGGGGGGGAGATCATTTTCTGCAACTCCTGGTAACTGAAGGGGCACTTTGGCGCGAGCGTAAAGATATTGCTCTTCTGTGTGCGCTCTCACACACACACTTTAGCATCTCCGTGCACACACACGCCGCTTGCCGTGCGTGTGTATACCGGCGTTCGACGGACCGTGTCCTGGGGTGCCACATCAGCGAGCTCTCCCACAAGAGCATGCTATTAAAGCGGCATGCTAAGTCTCCATATAAGGCCGTTTTTTTACAGAGCACCTTGTAATGCCGTTTCAGTGTCACGTTTCCCTTCAAGCTTCGCCCTGAGTGGATTGTAGGTGCATTGGAACAGAACGTGGGGGAGCCAATTCACACCTGCTGATGGAACCATTGTGTCGTAGCGAACACAGCGAAGGGCA
Source organism: Typhlichthys subterraneus (assembly GCA_027564835.1). Taxonomy (NCBI): domain Eukaryota; kingdom Metazoa; phylum Chordata; class Actinopteri; order Percopsiformes; family Amblyopsidae; genus Typhlichthys; species Typhlichthys subterraneus. Next base: position 13,669 of record JAODUH010040206.1, on the reverse strand, counting down.
AATAATCGCACCTCGCAGCATTCTGCTTCTGTTCGGCTGTTTCATTATCGAGATCTCAGCGTACGGTGAAGAGAACAGATGTTTTGTTGCCGTTTCTGACTGTCTTGGGGATGATATAATCTCAGTCAGACGTCAAACGTCGACACAATATCCCTGCAATTTAATTCCTTGATGTGTCGCTGTCTTTGCACCACAGTATGCCGTCTATCCCATAATCAACAGCCCATATTATGGATATCTACAGCACAACATTCCTACAGTACCGCCAAAAGCTTAGCTTCCTAGTTCCTATACCTGACTGAAATGTTTTGCTGTGTCACAGCCGTATTGTAAAAAAAAAAGCGTCTGTGGTTCCTTTGAGGGGAGCGAAACACCTTGCTGAAGAACATCCGACAGCGCCTAACTCAAAGGCACTCTTGCTAATGCCTCAAAGCTATCCCACCGTACCCACTGAGTCCCACTGTGTCGCGGCACCTTGGAGTGCCGACGCCATGACACCACCGTGAACTGTGCCGCGCACTTATAATTGCACTCAGCTCGCCTTTAATTAAAAGACATAATCCCATTAACAAGCAGAAATAGGATTAATACTGCCTCAGACTCCAGCTGCTGCTGGGAACTGGAAGAAGAGTGTGTTGTGTGTGTGCATTTGTGCGCCAGTCAGTCAGTATGGTCCCTTGACTCTGTTGGGTCACAGACAGAGCCAGTGCCGCAAGGGCGTGATCTCCTGAGAGAGAGAGAGAGAGGCTGTCTATGGAAAACAGACTGTGACCTCCAGTCTCTCTCTCTCTCTCTCTGTTTCTCACCTTGAGAGAGAGAAACAATGCTTTTGTTCTATCTGTGAAAAGGATGACATCCCAAATGTGCTGCAATTGTAGCCAACAACAATGGCTGACAGGAAAAGATGACACGGTAAAGGCAACATAATGTCCCCGGTCCCCATTATGTTGCTGTGGCTTTGCAAAGACGGCTTAGTAGTTTTCTCCTCAAGGGGTCTCGCCTTCTCCCTAGCTGTAGATAAACCTGATACTTATTACGTTGTTATCGATAACGTCCCTCTGTGGCAAGTTTGTCTCATTGATCAGTTTGTTCAAATGCATCACAATTGTTGATCATTACTTTCGATTTCTGCATTCTGCAGAGAGCACACCAAACACGGTGAAAGTGTTACTCCACACAGGTTCAATGCAGTTGTTTAACATTATGACAGATACATTATGGATGGAAGCCTAAGCTTCCATGTCGATGTCCCACGCCTACCAGCAGGAATCCTTGAGAAAATATGTCTAAATCCCTACCTCCTCTTTAGGACTAGCTTTGGATAAAAGATGTTTAAATAAAAACTGTCAAAGGAAGGCCAGAAAAACACAAACCGCTATGAAGGGACCAAAGTGTTATGGCAGATAATCCTTGGCACGTCAATGTAACGTTAAACTCGAGAACACACGGCACTGAGGGATAACGCATGGAGGTTTAGTACATACAGAGACAACACAACTAATAACCCGCGAGGGGCAACAAACCAAGACAACATTATAAGCACACCGGCTGATTACGCAATACAAATCAGGTGCAGGGACAGGGAGGGGAAGGGCTGCCACGACGCCTTGGGCGGCGGTTAGCGTCTTGACGTGGCAGTGCGCAGGCGGAGAGAGAGCCTGGACACACCCCCGGACCTACAGTAGGTGTGACAGTGACAGTCAAAGGATTATCTGACATTTTGCAGCAATGAGTTGCTACTTACATTTAATATGGGAATGTACTGTTTCAGTGAATCCATAAAGGTCCTCATTCAATGTTAATTGTGTTCCCTCTTTCCTAATGGCTAACAGAGTAAATGGATGGATGGATGGACTGCATTTATATAGCGCTTTTCTAACCTTTTGGCCACTCAAAGCGCTTCACAGTATTTTGCCTCTCATTCACCCATTCATACACCGATGGTGATTGCAGCCATGCAAGGTGCAACCAACCACCAAGAGCAGTTGGGGATTAGGCATCTTGCTCAATAACGAATTGCTAGATGTTTTATTTGAAAAGTTATTTTATAGCAGTTTATTACAGCTGCAGTAGTTTATATTGTTATAGTGTTGAGTGTAAAATGTATTTTCCATATTTTAATTTGCATAAAAACGGCAAGTGTGAATGGCTAACCCACATCTGTATACTCAAATTAATTTGCATGGTTTATGTTAACTTCAAGCTTAAATGTGTAAGTGGAAAGAGGTTTAGTAATACGTTTGACAATGGAGGGAGGCCACACATCTTCCCAGCCAACAGTACACAGGTCCGGTGACCTTCAAATCAGAAAGACTGTTTTGTTCCATTTCCTAGTGTCAGGGCCAGCACATTTTCTAACGTCAAGATGTCAGAAAGCGCTTGATATTCTCAAGAACACTGTTGCATGTTGTGACATTTTCCCAGCACATCATTCAGGTGCCAAGGTCACCAGAACACTGGAAACATTGACAGCTGTCAGTACATTCAATATTAAATGCTGGACTGGAGACTTTCATGTTGGAAGGCTGCGCCTGAGAAAGTTGCAGATGCTAGTTGGGTCCATGCTGGCCTACCCTGTCTCTCCTTTCTCCTGGGTCATGTTCTGGCCGGGGCTCCAGCAGCAAGATCTGTCAACACACAGTGAGCCCTGACGTGTCCGTCAGGGTTTGAGCCAGTAAGTGGTAGTTGGTGATAGGGTTCAGAGAGGGTGCCTTCTCTCGGGGATTGTCTCTGAGGACGCACAACAAGTGAACAATTGATATGATGTGCAGACAGCCTTGGTGACAACAATGCCAAAGCTGCCTGTCACACTAAGGGCCATATATTTCTATAGCGTCTCTTCATGCTACACATCCGTAGGATAATCAGTGGGTGCCTTGGATCAGCTGTTACATACTCAGAAGGCAATCATACTGTACATAAAACCAAGATTTAGTAGTAGATACAACACACACACACATACACACAACCACACATATTGATAAAGTGAGTTTAGCATGTTATATCCTTACAAAAGACCATTAATGGACCCGGTTTCACTACAGATCAAATAGCGCTGAGGAAGTGATACGGGATAAAGAGAGAACAATGGACACAGAAAACCTTCTTCTGCTGTAGATAGCTGAAAGCGGAGCGGTTCTGGAGGTCAGGGGAAACTCCCGGGTAAAAGAAGAACTCCCTGAGGTCATGGTGGTCAGTTGAATCAGCTAGGACCCTCGGCCAATGCAAATGTGACCTCAGATCACGCAAAGAACAAGGGATCACAGCATATGGTTGAAAATGTGAGCGACAATACAGGATGCACTACACACCATTAGTGGATGAATTCCGATGAGATGCCCAGAATGTGAAATGGAAAAGGACATGCTGTCTGAGTAGAGGATTTTTCACTGTAGAGCCTTGCCACAGAAATTGCATAACATCTCGTGAATAAAACATGAATCCTTACAAAACGCATGTGTCAACACAAACACAGGCAGCCAAGCATATGGCTGCCCTTGTGTCCCCATCTTTTGCTGATGATTTGAATAGCCAATAGCAAACCACGGGCCGTGCCAAGGATGTTTACGCACACGTGCCAACATGTATGTTAGAGCAACTAGAAGAACCCGCCCTTCACCAGTCAGCTAAGGCAGCTAGTCTCCTCAGAAGAGGTTCGCCACATTTGTTGGTCATATGCTCATTAAACTGAAAGGATCAAATGGAAAATACATTTTACATTCATCATACATTTTTGTTGTCTGCAGTCCGAGGGCAAGAGAACAAAGGATAACTACAGAATTGTGTTTGCTTTTAGCCGCAACTTATTTGAAGTGTAAAAGGAAACAGGTGGAAAGAACTGCCCAAAAAACATTAAAGCAGCAGCCAGATATTCCTTCGAGGGGGTTTTATGAGTTCGGTGTCATTAACTTTTTAGAAGCAGATAAGAGCACCATTGAAAGGGTATGAGACAAAACTCAAGGCTATTCAAATGTGTGTTAGAGGTGGGAAGTGGAGACGCTTGACAATAGCTAAGTGGCTAAAACTTCAAAGTGGAACCAAGGAAGAAAAGAAGAAGAGGCATAAACAGATAGTTCCAGGGATAATTATGAGCTCGGCACCGGTTTTGTACGGACCCAAACATCCTCCCTGTCCTCGAGTTCACCTCACCAGCTTGTTTTTTTTTTCTTCTTCTTCTTTTCCGAACAACCGTCGTCCTCGTTTCCTCGTTACCTGGCTAATCCCAGGCACTGTCAGATTTAAACGCTTCCATTCACTGGCGTTTCGCATTTTCAGCATTCATCATCTCCCTGAGCCAGACAGACAGGCTGAATGAGCGAGAGAGAGAGAGAGAGATAGTGAGAGAGAGAGCTGAAGAGATAAAGAGACATGTGATGCCAGACAACGGATGTACTCTGTGGATTACACAAGCACACAAGCACACAATCACACACACACAATTGTTTCTGTTTAATTAGCAGGGCGGTTTATCAGGGTGATCGTGAGTTCAGCGCAGCAAAGTTTCCTGCAGATAAACACAGTTTGGGGGTGCGGGGGTCTGTAATGAATGCAGAGCGGGATTTGGATCGCCGCGACGATGACGAGAGGGCACTCCATTTTAATTGCTTGCCGGATTCCTCTCCAGTCTTCCTTATCACCCACTGCTAATCTATTGTGGCAGATGAGGAAATTGCATCCAACAGACGCACCTGACATAAAGAGATGCTGCTTCTTCTCCCCCCACCAGAGAGTTTTACGATGACAGCTTTTACTGCGATGGTAACCACCAGAGAGCAGCGATGCACACAAGTGATCTTAGCCCGTGTGCACAGTTGTGCCAAGCCATTACGTCGATGTTATTACACGTTGAGGATGGCTCCAAGCACCAACACTGCTTCTTCCCTTTTCATTCCATGGTATTAATTCACTCAAAGGTCATTGGTCTGAGGACACGTGCCCGGTTGGCCCCGACCAACGTGCGGGCTCGTTCTTTACCCCCGTTATAACCTAATCACAACCAATTAGAAGCATGACAGAGCAGACTTCAGCTGTTTTGACAGGAGGAGGACGTGCCATCTTACTTGCCCGTGTGTTTTGTGGGTATCTGGCCTGGACTGCTGTTGCTACGCTGGATCTACTGTATCACGCCCAAAAATTCCTGCCAAAAGTTTTCTTTAAATACAAAAATAAAAAAATGTCCCTCCCCCTGAATCCACAGTCCAATTTTCCACTGGCTTGTCTGGCCAAAGCATCAAGAACTCAGCAAGAAAGAGAAAACCCTCAACTTTATTGATTATCCTCCTGCTCGAGGAAGAATGTTGGCATGGGGAATGGGACAGAGGAAAAAAAACAAAAAAAAGCAAGAGAACAGACAGGGGGAGGTGGAGGGAATGCTAAAAAATGTCTTTCTAGACTACCCATCAAGGTCGAGAGGCTTTATGTTCTCCCATTCTGACACCGGGGTTTCTCAAAAGGTGACAAATTGCAGTGTTGGAATATGTGGGCAGGAGGAAGAGGGATCTGTAAAAACAAATAATTTGAGTCAAATATCTATTAAAACTAAAACATGCATACACACACATACTGTATATATTAGGGCTGGGAGTCGATTAGATAATCGCTCTAATTGTATATATGTCTATATTTTATATATATATATTTGTATATATATATATATATTTGTATATATACATATATATTTGTTATTTGTGTGTGATATATATATACACACATATATATATATATATATATATATATATACACACACATATATATACACACACACACATATACTGTACATATATACATATACATATATACATACACACACACACGCACACACTATATAGACCCCCTAAACATCTCATTTAAAGGATATTGACTTCAGAGACAGCAGAATAAGGCTGTGATGAGCAGTTCAAGAAGCTTTGAAAGCTTGAGATTCTGAAGCAGGACTGCCACAGAGAGGAGAGGCAGCCAATGTACACTCACTGTTTCCAGCTCCAGGACATCACACACACATACACACACAGTTGGCAGGCAGACGGTACAAGACTGGAAGAGTAATGTGGATTATTCATGAGGGCACAATATTACTGAACATTTGAATAGAACTATATCAACCAGAACACACACAAACAATAACATCCATAAGCTAAAGCCTATCAAGATGCTATTATCTCTAGAATTCATACCTCCTGCCGGCACCGCGGCTCCATTAACAGCCCCGGCCAATAACGGTGCGTGCCATTGTTAGACTGCCCTGACATCACTCTGGCAGGGGATTGGTGGAATGTAGAGACGGGGAGACCACCCACTAATAACACCAGTTCCAATTCGATGATGTATTATTTCGTCCAATTGCAAATAATGTCTCTCGATCGGAGAGGTGGCCTTTGTTGCGCAGTGTGCGTGTGTGTGTGTGTGCATGTGCGCGCATGTGTGTGTGTGTGGGCTTAAGTGTGCGGCTCAGAGGAAATTGAAAATTGCTGATCTCTCTCTGGCAAATAAGGAGCAGCAGGCCGCAGCATGCTGTCAACTTGGTTATGCCACCCACTCTGAAGAAGCCCTCTTGAATTGAGTGCAGGAATCCACCTAAGACTGTTTTTGAGGCCTAAAACGAGAAAGGGGAACTGTGTACGTTTGTGTGTCTGCGGGTGTGTGTGTTCTAGATTGTACTAAAATGTATTTGTGTGTCCATGGTTCGTATGGCTGAGCATACGTAGGGTATGTGTGCCTGCTTGTGAATGTGTATACTACCTGGGTCGTTACCTAACACTAGGCGAGCATTTTGTAGAAAAGGAGAGGTTGTCGTAAGGTAGGGGAAGGATTAGACTACTTCAAAGCAGCGCTGACTTTTAAGCCGTTAGAGGCAAAATCCGCTTTGTGTAAATGGATGGCCGCATTGGCCGCCAATCCAAATGGGAGGGAAAAAAATAAAAAATAAAAATTAAATATAAACAGCCAAGAGCTGAGGACAGCTTGACTAAACTCACAATAGTTTGCATATATCCACTTTAAAACAGACATACTTGCACATTTTCAATGCTTTTGAACTCAATTAGGCATGTGTAATTTTCAACACAAGAATCCAATAAAAAATAACATTAGATATAACTCATTCATTCCTTTCTTGTTAAGCCATAGTGGTTGTTCAAACAACATTATGAATTGACAGTGGCTAACTTCCTCTTAATTTCCTTCTTTGTATTGCAAGGCTAATTGAGAAATAACCACATGAACCACAGTGGAACTTTATGGACACAAGCTACTGTATATCTGATGTTGGTTAAAAGCAATATTGTCAGTAGAACATATTTGTTTTTGACAAGATAGCATTCTGTCAGCACCGTCAGACCAGCAGGTTGGTTGTTACCCGACCCAGTCAGACATATTTACACAGAACCACAACGACACAAACAAAAAACATTTGCACCAACGCTATAGTGCTTTCCGTGACATGTACAAACACACAGCGAGCACTGAGCTTCTGTCTGCATTGTCAAGGTGAAATCGCTGCATATTACCGTGGGGACTATTTGGTGATGGAGGGGCCGTGGCCGGCCCTCCAGCTGCCAGCGTGGAGTCTCGCTAAGCTGTAAATCACTGACCTAGGCCACTGCTGTGATGGATGTGTGTGACACACCCCGGATAAGCAAATTTCACATCTCCAAGCAAGAAGTCTTTACAAGTGGTGGATCGGGCAATACACACACACATACACACAAATTCCATGAACTAACGTTTCACATACACACATCTGTATATGAAAGCACACGCGCGTGCACACACACACACACACTGACTGCAGTGAGCAGACAGAGAGAGAGAGACGTCCGGTAGATTAATGTGAGAGGAGATGCTGTGGTCAGGTGAAAATGCTGGCCAGCTAAGGTGGGTGGGGACTCCACTGGGCCAACACAAACCTTACAATCATTCCAGTGAAACGGCTGATTTACGTTGATAAATTATATGGAGAGAAAGTCGCCCAGCGTCAAGAACTCTGTCCAACCAAGAGAGGTAAAACGCATGGTTTCAAATCCTCTTAGAATAAAAACGAAAATAGGTTAGACTGGGGAAAGTATTCATTGCAGAATGTCAAAGAAAAACTGTATTTCTTGCGAATGGGAGGACTTTGAATGTCGGGGAACTTTGTGGTACTGGGAGACCAGAGCAGCACAGCCTCCTTGGAATTATTTGGGATTTTACAAGGACAATGATTTTAATTTTTATTTACTGCTAAAAAGGAAGATTTAATGAACACTCCAAAATGAGTATTTATATTTTTAGATTTGGAAATAATGTTACATAAAATGGAGGTGAGGAATTAGATTATACTATATAAATATGTTTGAAATATTTCTAGTTAAAAATTAAGATAAACTATTGTCAATTGTGAAAATGATCAGCTGTATTTGTATTGATCGGTTTAATACTGCTACCAAATCAGGTTGGCTCAGTATATTTTATAATTGTATAGTCACATAATACAATATTAAAAGTAGTTTGAAAATAGGAAATTATGTATCGTTCTATACAATCAATTTTTAAAGAAAAAAAATGGCAGACAATGGAAATGTATTAATTACTATATTATAGATGCAGAGAAACACAAGAAAATGGAATCCATGCTAGGTTTTACTTTTTCAAAACATTAGATATGTGTTAGAAAAATCCTGCCAACTACGCTCTCCCTAGTCCGCTCACTTTCTGGAAACATCATTGTGCAGTAGAATATTCTGACCAGCTTCGGAAAGCTCCCATAATTAGGCTACTTTTAGAAAGCAAGCAAGAGGTCTGTGACAGCCTCACCATCTTGCCAGTGGTGTGTGAAAAGAAGCCAGGGAGGGCCGATAAGCTTCTAGAGCAGACGGAACAGAGTCCAGCCAGTTGGAGAAATTAACTTGGCCATAACGACACACTGGACCTCACATATCACCCAAGGCTGAACCACAATGGCGGCAAGTAATAGAAAAATTATGTTTTTATTTGAATAACCTCCCCAGTCCTCTTGTACTTTCTTGGGTGGTCTTGCTTCCTCTCTCATTCCAGATTAATTCCAGCAAACAGTCTAAATGTATTTTTTTATAAATAAATAAATAAATAACGTTTCACAAATAGGCTTACTGCAAATGCATAACTGTCACATTGATCTGATATATGTAAATGTATAATGCATATTCTTTGGAATAAAAAAATATAAATTGCAAACTGTGACTATCATTTTGAGGCACATCTGTAAGTGTAGCCTACACAATAAAAATGTATTTCATCTTACCTCACTGCTCTGCTTGGAGAGACACTGTCAATTTTAGGTCCCCTCCTTTTGAAAATATTACCGTTACTTCCCGTTTGTGGTTGAAGTCTCTATAATAGCACAAGTAACCTAACAAAATAAACATGACAGCTATATCTTTACATTGGCAAGTAACTTTAATAATTATTTTACTGGTTATTGTTGCTGGTTTAAATTGAGTCTAAGGCAGTGACGTGCAAGGTATGCTGTGCATCACCTGGGATAATTTGATTCTGAATGAAATCAAAATGTAAATTTATGACAAATATGTATTTTTCTGGTAACATCGAGTGAAGCTAGCAAATGATACAGTATATTACTGTTAAGGGGTTACACAGTACTGTCCCTGACTGCTGTTTTCGTTTTCTGACATCGTGTGGTCAAGAGCTGGCTATGGTGACTTGAATAATCTGCCTCCTGACGAAAGTGCTGAGCCTTTTAAAATATGGAAAACACCTTCACGACTTGCGCAAGTTGGAGGACACTGTATCATACCGTACGGTAGCACTGCATTGGCCCTGGCCTCTTTTGAAAAGGAAAGAATGACTGGCACCCTACTTCACAAAACTCTCCATCAACAAGGATGAATTATAGACCTACAGAAGCTGTATCAACATATTAGTTCAGAAGGATAGGATAGGATTGTTGTCTTATAAAGTAGGTTTACAAATATTTATTGTACTTTTATGCACGGGCTGTGGTCTGTCTGTGTTTTGAAAAGTGCTGTAGGCTAGAGCTTTAATCAGGCCTGAAAAGTTAAATCCGACATGGTCCGAGCACGATCCGAACAGATTACAGCCTGATGTTTTTACAACTTTCTTAGGCAGTGTCCATACGCTGCGCATCGCTGTGCGTTATCAGATGGCGCATAGCTCCACTCCATATAGTGCTGCTGACTCATTTGGTACTAAATTACATTTAACAGTTTGCTGGATAGTGATTAAAACAAAAGATAAACTTTGTTTTTGCAATGATGTTTAGCCAGGAGGAAATAACACTAGGTGTCATAGAAATATAAACAATGCACAGCAGTGCAGCCTTTATATTATATTGTAGGATAGGTTATTAGGCAAGAACAGGGGTCAGCCTAACGTTTTAAATGTTAGTTATTAATGAAAACGGCTTGGAACAAATATAAGCCATGAATGTTCCCAGGCCTGTGTCCATACGTAAGCATCGCCGTGCGTTATCAGATGGTGCAGAGATTTCAGCTCTAGTGCCGACTAATTTTTCATGAGGAAAAAGCACAGATTGGTGCTGTAACGTTTACACAGACATACACAATGGGAGTAGACTGTGGAAATGTAAACAGGAGTTTCATATGAAAGCTCAAACAATAACCCGCAATGGGGGAAAAGAACAGCAACTCAATATGAGCACACAGGCTGATTAACACAAGAAAGGGGAAGGGAAGGGCTGGCAGTGCAAGCGAGACGACGGTCGATCACACCCCAGGACTTTACAGGTGCATAGACATTCACCAAAATGCACGTCAAGGATATACACCTTCCAGAACCGTTCAATAAAAAGTTGGAAAACTGGAGTTCTGTTACAGTACAGTAATATGCTAGCCTACTGTATAATATAAAAAAAAAATCGATTTTAGCCTAAATGATAAGATGACCTCAAAATAACTTCAGTTCTGAAAATAATTAACTTTGATGTTAGTTAGCTATTGCTCGAGATGCAGCTCGTTTGGCTAATTTTAGCAGCCTAATTGTATTACAATCTGAATAGTCAACAGGTAAATAATCATGCTGACAAAATAATACTGGACACTATCAAAACAGGGTGAAAAGTGTAATATGTTACCTCTTTTGGTTGAACTCCACATGGACTCTACACTTAAGCTGCAGTTGTCAAGCTCAGGAATAGTCTTTTGTCTCTAAAATGAAGCTGTTTGAGTAAGAAATACTGTATTATGCTGATAAATTACAGTTATTCTGTTAACCAACAACACTGACTGCTAATTTACATGTAAGGGATCAATATTTAACAGTATTTTACAATTATTATGAAATACAGTAAGATACTGTTGAACAGCAATTCGTTACAATGTAGGATTGATATTTTTCCCCCTAAAATGTGTGTGTAACCACAAAGTTGTGAGATGTCTCTAGGTGTGTGTGTGTGTGTGTGTGTGCGTGCGCATGCGTGTGCAAGACACTGCCACATCCTGCGAGTGAAACAGCCGGCCAGTCTAAAGCATTCTGAAAGATCACTATGCGTGCCGTCTCACTTGTCTTCATGTCGGCCCACAGAATGAAGAAATCCATGGGATTATAGTGTGGCGTGTATTCACTGACAGGCCTCTGACAGGCCAGGTAGAAAGACAGGCTTTCATATTATGTGAGCCACACCCAGCAGACGCAGGACGACACACGCGCCATATATTTGGCCTTTTCATTTGCTAACAATGGCATCCTTCAGAGGTATAATTTATATCTTAACAGTTTCCCCGTTTCAAAATGTATGTGAATACTAAAGGACACTGCTATCAGGCATAATAGTGATGTGGCATCCTAAAGCCCCGATCACACCAGGTCAGGCAGACTGTATGCCTTTACGGTGGAAGTCCATTAATTTCAACAGATCGCAATACGCACTGCTGCAGCTCATCTACCGGATACGGCAACATTTGGATACGGTACAGAAACTGTGTTGCATTTTTCCAACTTGTGCGGTGCTTTGCCGTACAGCATCAGAACCGGAAGTTGATATACCACCGAAGAGGAGCTCATGTAGCGTTCAGCTAGGTTCATGAGATCGCAAGAAACGCATGACAGTTCAGTATTTTTATAGGCTTTATGTAGGTTTTTTGTTGTTGTGATGCATTTTTATTTATTTTTTTATGCCTACTGAGTAGTCTAGATGTTATGTCTATAGTGTATTATGCAAGCTACAAAATGACCTCGCTATGTTATTTGGTGCATGTAAAAATAAATGGATTTCATGTAGCTTATTAGCATACACATTCATTCATAAAGTAAGAAACCTCAACTTTAGTTGCATGGAACTACTTCCACGCCAAATTTTTAAGGTTTTTTTAAGGTCTGATGTTCGTCTTGAAGATGGAGAAGGTTTATTGTTGTTATATTGTTTTCATAGATTGGTTACAGTGTTTGCGTTACGGCACCGTACGCTGTTGTTTTTGCCGTTCCTAGTGTGAACTAGGGGTAACGGAGTTTTGGCATGGCTTTGGAATTGCATTGACACACCCGTGAGAAGATCACATGAATGGCGTAGCGCTAGGAAGGCTTCTGTGTCAGCATACATGGTTGTTTTCTCATCGTTTTGTTGTCTCAAAGACTGTGAAAAGAAAAGACATTACAACAATTACAGCATTCTTCCGATGCCACACGTCATTCTGCTTATAGCATGTCAGAGAGCAGTTCAACTGAATGTGAATCTTAATGGATGCATGTGTCACATTGTATGATAGTGATCCCTATGCTGTGCGCCATATGTCTAGCTGCGCTGTGTCTCTATCAGCAGGTAGGCAGCGCTAATCTCTCCCCGAGTCAGCGTGCGCACGGCTGGATTGATTAGGTCTGACTGGCTCAGGTCAGGGGCCAATTTAGGGTCGCCAAGGGGTCAAATGTGTTGTCCAATAAAACAGTCGGACCTCCAGACTGGACCCTGCTGGTTTCCTGGCAACAGGCACCACCCCCAGCCCGGAACCATGAGAACACCAATCCGGTAGTGATTAAGGACCGCTGGGCTCCATTCTCGTTCCATCAGTTCCAATTCATCTCTTCCTATAGCTAGGTCCAGATGAGTTAACCTAAACAATAGACTTGGGAGCGCAATAAAGCCCCCGCTATTGTGAATGTTAAAAGTAATTAAGAGGAATGTTCAATCTGTGCCATATTTGTTTATAGATCAAAGAATATAAATAAAGCAATTTGTTGGTAGACTATAAAATATGTATCACACAGCATTATGATAACACAAAATTATGAATTCACAAATGGGTGTAAGATCAACTGCCATTATCTTAGTGGCTATAGAGTTAGATAACTTGCAAATACTATATAGCCTACTGTATATTAGGGCTGTCAAAATAACACGTTAATTTTGATTCCTTATTTATATAGCAAAATGGCGCATCAAAAACCATGTACGCCGATTAATCATATTGTTAACCTCTTATTAACCACACATACATACACATATATGTATATATATTAGGGGTGCACGATATTGATCAAATGTGATATTGTGATATTGATCAAGAAAATTGCAATATATATTAATTTCGATATTTTAAAATCACAAAGGTTATGGGAAAAGGCATTAAAATATATTCATAACATAAGAAAACAACACATTTTCAACTGACATTCATATTGGACTCATAAAACAACAGTAATTTATTTATCTATTTGGCCACTG
>JAODUH010040195.1:0-20767 GCA_027564835.1 Typhlichthys subterraneus | reverse complement strand
TCAGGTGTGTTGGAACAGGGAGACATCTAAAACATGCAGGGCTGCGGCTCTCCAGGACCAGGGTTCCCTACCCCTGATTTAGCTCATGATTAATTCCCTCTAGAGAACTGACTGCTAGCCTTGCCTCGACTGACCAAACATCTGCCGTTGGTCTCCTTGAATCTTTGCAATAGACACCACAGGAATGAAACACACGCACGTAAGCAGACAGATTATGTGACTGACAGAACTAGAACACTGCTGCTTTCAAATTTGGCAAACGGAGGCATTCGTTTATGGCAAACGTGTTGTCTCAGCGTCCAGGTGTGTTCACCGAGAACTACCTGCTCAGATCGTTTGTGTGTGTTTGCAAACATTCACAGCAAATTCAAAGAAAGCCACGTTCGCCCTTGTTTGCCAGCTTGAACGCGCCTCAGGTCCAGCCTCACGGTTACCTGTGGTGAGCTTCGCGACGGTACTTCTTCATGGCCATGCCGTCCATGTTGGCGGGAAGGTCTGCATAGTTCTGCAAGCGGTCACTCCACGATGTCGTCATCTTGAGCCCTTGTAGCTGTTCCTGAGAAGACGTTTAAACATGTATATTTTAAGACGTACAGCGTTTAGGAGAAGCTTTTATCCAAAATGGCTTAGAACAAGTTTGTGATTTGCAGATAGCTGAGCAGGTTAAATACAAGTCATAGTCAGCAAACAGCTGTTCTGTAATGACACCAGCATTTAATCAGGGCTAACCTACATCTATTTCTGACAATATACAGTAAAAACATAATTATACATTGAATTATTTAGTTTATTAAACCTTCCAAGGGTTTATCCTACCACTGACAGAAGAAGCAGATTATATAACAGCAGAAGATATTGAATCCCATAGAGGTTAATGCAAAACAGAAATGCACCTTGTATATCATGCAGCACAAACATGGATATTCCTGCTGGTCCATGCTTCCTAAAGTCGTTATGCAGAGCAGGCTTCTCAGATGCATGAATGTAGTCCAACACTACAGCAAGCAAGTTATTTTGTCTCGCAAGTAACCTTTGTCCCCTAGGCAAACATATCTACAATGCTTTATCGCGTTGATACGTTTAACTTTGATACGTTTAACAACCTAATTTAGCAAATTTAGCAACACAATCATTATGTTTGTAAAGTTTATGTTTGTATATATATAGCCTATGCAGTACACACCACAAAAAATAATTTAAACATAATTATATTAATTGTAGAGTTAATACTCGCAATGATAATATAAAACAAAAATAGGCATATCATAGATTATTGCCACCGGTTAAAAACGTAGAAAGACACGGGTAAAGAAAAATGGCAAAAAGCGACTACTGTACCAATCAACATCACTGTGTACTGTAGTACGGTACAGTCTGTGTCCTGGGTAATGCTATAGGTAGGTAGCATGTGTTTCTACCTTTATTTATTTATTTATTTATATATATATTTATATATATATAGCTGCGGTGCAACAATGCAAGGCGCTTGCTGTGCACACATTATCTTATCTCATCGTATAAACTCAATCCATTCAGTGCAATCACTGGTACAGCTAAGACACAGTTATTGGTAGATATAGAAGAGCTAGACGATGCTTCATCACAATATATATAGGCCGAATGCAAGAGAGATTGACCAGACTGACGGGTTTATCGGTACTGGTCGGGAACTACGGTGACGTCACTGACAGATGTCAACAGATGACGTGCGGTACGGAACATTACCCGGAATACGCGGCAAGCTAGCCAACTAGCTAGCTAGCTAGCCTGCCGCTAAAGCAGTTTCTATCGGTTACAGCATGGTATAGACGGTAAACCTTAGTACCAATAGTATACTAGTACAACAAACAGATACATACCTCACTCGCCTTTAGCTTCCATAAAGTATGAAAAAAATACAGACAACTTACCTTATTGATGTTATGAAGCGTGCGTGTTTCTTGCTGGTGCAGCTACTTCATTGAGCATGCGCAAACTCAACAAGTTGCAGATGCAGTTTCTGTGTATTCTGCGTTGTATAGTATTCTTAGATCCGTGTTCAATATGAGGAGGATCACGTCATGATTACGTGAGTTTTGTTTAGTTAAAAGCATCCGCATAATTATACATCCATTATCTTATTTTTGATTCCTCTTGTTAATTAATATAAAAATTTAGAATTTTTTTTAATATAATGCCAATGGCCAATGCAAATTTTAGCTAATCCGTATTCCATTTGATAAAGAAACAATATAAAGTCAAGAAAAGATTATTTATTTATCACAGTACTGGCATAGATTGCACAACAGAATACAAGTTTTCACTGTGATCATGATAATTTCATTAGATCCGGAGTGTTTAACAAAGTTAACATTATGTACATTATAATCCACCCGTTACCATGATATACAAAATCTGAATGCATTATACTTACATCACATGGGATTATATAAAGTAAAATCCTGTGTATATACACATTAGATTTCAAGTGATTTATTCCTTTTTATTCACCCTGGCTTCATCATGTTACCTGATGGGATGGTAGTTCCTAACTTGGCATTTTATTGCCGTTTCTTCATGGTCTGTTTCTCTGTGAGGTTCCACCTGGTCTTCAGGTGGTCGGTCTGTCAACCATCCAATCAGGCATCTCGGACATATGACGGTATCTCACGCATCCCCACAACAACATAGTAAATGTTGTGATTCACCTGGAAGAGATCCGTCTACCACTGCTCAAAGTATTTCATGAACATCTGTTAATTAGATCTGGGTTAATCTTTCATACCCAACCTCCCAATTCTCCAAAACAGAAACAGTGGAGGCCAATTTGCAGAAGGAGATGATGGTAATCATAGTTTTGAAGGCCTTCCCCAGTGAACTATAAACCCACTGTGAGGCATCGGTGGGGCTATAAATTACCTTTTACTTGTTTCTCAAAGCCAACTCCATCAGTGTGGCTGTTCTTCACCCTTACATGACGATGGTAAAGCTTTATATGGCGGGTGGACAGAAGTGAACCTACACTACAGCGTTCTCTAGCGTGTGAGTGAGCTCAACATGAGCCATGTCCACACAGGCAGCGCAGAGGGCCAGCGGCTTAACAGGTCTGCGGTGCCGCCATCTTGGCCGAGTCCGCGTTGGTGCCACCGCCGCCGCTCCTCTTCCTGGGGCTGTGGCCTGCGCCCCTGTCCTTCGCAGGTGCCTTGCTCGTGGGCAGCAGGACGCCGGCGGCGGGGTCAGACTCGGCGTGCTTCCGCTTGCGGGGCTGGGCGGGGGGCGGGGGGAGGGTCTGCGGTGGTGGAGGCGGCCCCTCGTCGGAAGACGAGTCCAGCAGCTGCGTGAAGCTGTGCTGCAGGGCCCGGATGCTCTGGGTAAGCGACTCTAGCGCTGGCCCGTCCGTGCAGTCGCGGGCCATCGCCCGGAGCACCTCCAGCTCCTCGTGGGCCCTCTTCCTGCAACGGCTGACGGACGTTGTGGCATGACCGGAGCTCTGAGGCGGCCGGTCGGCAGGGGCGGTGAGAAAAAACACAGCACGCACACACACACACCATCAGCACAGCTTTACTTATAGCTATAGCCTGCGATTGTAAGCTAACTGGAAGCTAATACACTTTGTCAAATTCGCCAAGTATCCCCTCGCATTCCGCTAGCTTACCGTTCTCTGTGCGTGCTTAAAAGATAATCCAGTACACAGCCCTGGCTCTGCACATAGGAACACAAAGTGGCAAGCACAACACCAATGCCCTAGGCTTCACAATGCGTTTCAATGTGTGGCGCGGAGCTTGTGAGGGAGTTTGATTCTATTTCAGATGAGAGTTAGCAAGTGTTTTCAAGAATGACTTTGTCCACTTTGTTTGTGCTTCTATGTACGGACCCAGGTCTGGTAGAAGTACCTTCTACACAGCACACACAGAGAACGGTAAACTAGCGGAATGCAAGGAGATATTTATCTTATAATCACAAACTAGCTTTAAGAGACGTTTTGCCCACTATGTAGTAATGGACCTTTCGCCAGAAGCTAGTTAGCCATGCCCATCCATGTCTGTCGGACAGCTGACCCACATGGCTCTGACCATAACACCAGAGACGACAAACATTGTGTCATTAACAACAACAGGAGACAATTGGAAAACGGCAGGATATAGCTACCTGATGGTTTCAGTTTCTCACTTAAAACTATTAAATTTAAAAATAAATAAAACTGTTTACTGTCTGCAGCCCGTACATTCCCACGGCGAATGCAGTGATTCTTGTTTATCCGACAGTGTGGCGCCTAGCAACCTATTTCGGCCTTCTGATTAGTCAGACTGCCTGTCAATCATACCCTGGCAAAAGGTCCGTTGCAGAACCCCGAGTAAGTTCACTAATCATGTCCAAACTGTAATGTCCTTTCATACAAGGTCTCCTCGTACCTTTTTTTTTGCACCCGTGCCAGAACAGATGTCCTCCTCCTGGTCGCCCGGACAACCCTCCTGGTCGTCCGGACAACCCTCCTGGTCGTCCGGACAACTCTCCTGATCGTCCGGACAACTCTCCTGGTCGGAGAGGGAGGAGGCGGTACCGTCGCTAGCACTATCCTCTCTGGCGTTGTCCGTCACATGACTCTCACAGGCCAGCTCGAAGTCCGACGGCTCCCCGGTCTTGATGTCGACAATGGCGTAGCTGGCCGGCTCCATAGCGATGATGTGGGAGCCGTGCAGGTCGGTCACCTCGGGCACCGCTTCCGCGGGCGGCGGCGCCGGCTCACGCGGCTTCTTCTTCCCACCGGCATTGGCGCCCCCCTGTGGCCACTGTCCGCTCCTGCGGGCCTGCTTGGCGATGCGAGCCTTGGCCCGTGACACGTGGCCCTTCACGTCCGCCAGGCGCGGGTAGTACGCGCGGTCCAGCTCGCTGGGCGAGGCCAGGTTGCTCATGCGCGTCTGCACATGGTGTCGGAGCGTGGCCTGCACCTCTGCAGGGTCCGTCACGCCCTCCGCCACCAGCTGCCCGATCCACTCAACCACCTGGGGGCAGCGTAGCACGACATTGACAAAATGTGATATTGCGATATTGATCATTGAAACTGCAATATTGACATTTATTTTGATTAGGGCTGTCAGACGCGATTAAAATTGAATCGCGATTAATCGCACAGTTTACGTAATTAATTGCGACTAGTAAATCACATATTTCTTACCTGTTAAAAATGTACCCTAAATGTTATGCCAGCTTTTTGCATGTATTAAAAAAATACAATAAATAGAAACATTTATTACCACACCATTAATCACAATGACATGTATTGCGTCTGACAGCCCTAATTTAAATATTTTTATACAGGTTTTCTCAAGTCTTACAACATATGGGTTTATTTCAATTAATTAGTTATTGGACTGATGCAACAGTAATTACAAGCTACCGAGGAGGCATTATTTTTTGTTTCGTTGTCTCCCTCAGCCCCTCCCTAATTGCGGCTAATGCTCGCTGATGCTAGCTAATGCTAGCTGATGCGCTAGCGGAATTTTCGGGACATATTTTAAAACATGTAGGCTACAGTGTGTAACTACTCTAAATAAATCAGCCAGAGGGCTGGCCTTTTGTAGCAGAAATGCCACGTCTTCCACGTGGTTCTGACAGAAACCAAAATACTACACATCTCACTTCTCTGTCTAAATCGAACACAACTAATCGTGCGATCCATTTTGCTCGCACCCCTACCTGGGGGTGCAGGGTGGGGGCGGGGGCAGCACTGGGTGGAGCCCCAGCCCCCGCCTCCGCGTGGTTGTTGTGGGCGTTGGGCAGCGGCAGGTCCATGTAGTAGCGGTTCTCCACCCGCACTGGCCGGCCCAGGCACAGGTCCTCCAGCAGCCGCTCCTTGGCGTTGATCTGCAGCACCTTCACCATCTTGCGGCCGGTGACGGCGTAGTCGGGCAGCATGCAGATCTGCAGCACCGTGATCTTGGCGCCGCAGCCCTTCTTGCGCGTCTCGTGCGTCCTCTGCAAGCGTGCCCGGCGGTTGGGGGCGGGGCCGGGGTCTCGGTCGGCGCCGTCCCCGGGAGCCTCGGCCACGCCCCTCTTCCTCTCGTGCTCCCTGCGGGGGCCGAACTGGCACTCCAGGATCCTCTTGCCGCCGTGCGTGAAGGGCACGCCCTCGGCGCCGATCTGCGGGTTGCTGGCCTTGGAGAACTGGAAGGAGCGCGTGCTGAAGCGGCACATGTCCGCCCGCCGCGGGTCGAAGGTCAGCGGGGAGGAGGTGCGGACGCAGAAGGCCGTGGCGGTGACGCGGCGGTACACCTCCAACACCGAGTCCACCTCCGCCTCCGTCGTCACGTAACCGTGGAGATAGAGGGCGTCGTGGTGGAAGCCCTGCAGGAGCGCCCCCCACTGGACGGCCTGCAGCGTGCTCTGGTCACACTCGTCCATGCTGGGGGGACATAAGCACACACACACACACACACACACGTACCCGCGCACGCAGACACACACACACACACATGCATAGACACGGACAGATTAAACGTTAGATTCACAGATCCAGCCTTTACTTGAGTAAAATCTGGGACACAGTGCAGGCTAACTGTGCCAAGACCCGCCTACCGTCAGGAGAGGTCATTGATTGACATGCACAACGACCAACTACGTAACTCAATGACCAAGTCGGACGTTAAACATACTGAGGAACTTTTATTAGGGCAACTTGACGACAAACGTCTGGCTGTATGCAGTTCTTGTAAGTCTGGTAAATAAGTAAAGTAGGCTACGGTTGCTACTTAAATCAATGGAACGACTGGCAATAGTAATTAAAGCACTGCACTAACGGCGTGCCAGAATTACGTACGGATTAGTGTCTTGTGAGTGACAACATCAACGCTAACAGCTAATGCCTGGCCCTACTTCCTGATAACATGTTTACAGCGATCTATGTATCGGACGTTCAGCACCAGTAGCTTATGTGACTTAGTGCTAATGAATGGAAGAGGCTGAGGCTAGAACTTAGTTAGTTCGGAGGGGCCTAAAGGTTTGTCCCGACTGGGGACCCCAGGGCCCCTGTTCAACCATAGCTTGTTGTTCATGACCCATAAAAAATGCAGGTATTGAAGCTCAAAAAGTTGGAACTTATTAGCAGTAAGTTAGTTATTATCCAGTGGTTAGGTGTTAATAAACAGTCAATATTGACCATGTGCCTTGAGTTTTAGCTAACACCAAATGTTCCTGGTTGTGGATCTTCTACTGGCTTCACTAGAGACTTGACTGACTCCCTTGAAACATTTTGAAAAGAAATATTATAAAATCAATATGAACAATAAAAATAAATATGAATAAAATGTGAAATTCCTTCTACGTTCAGGTTTACATAAGCTAGATAATGTCTTCTAAACATATTTAACAGGGATATTCAAAGAATTGTGAGCAATATTAGTTTGTTAACTACTGTGCTAAATAAAAGACAAATAGCTGTGATAGTTATGTGTCAAAACAGATTTCATGAACATTTAATACATTTAGTGGGCCGTCTGCACGTTTACGGTATGTTGATATACTTGTGGGCCTAGCTGACGAAGCGATGGAGTAGAAAGAATAAGGCCATGATTAACCTATTTATAAAGGGGACATACGCTCTGAAAGTCCTGGTACACCAACCCCAGGCAACAAAGAGTTTCTACCGCGCTCCTGTCTTGATTGATTTCACTCAAAAACTAAAGAAATTAACGTAACAATCTAAGAAAACGTATTTAGGAAATACCAAACAATGAAATGACATAATGTGGAATACTTGATTAATTCAATCTATTTGTAAACATTTTATTTTTATTTTTGACGTGTATCTGTAATATTTAACATAAGTTCACCAATAATTAGTGCGTTAAAATACTCACGTAGAAAGCTGCAAAAATACTGGATGTTTTTATCTGGTGGCCATATTGGGATAGGACATTCCGCATGCAACCACGTGATATGCGATGCTTGCCGATCGCAGGTCACTCAAGCTTCGGGCGTCACTGTACACTATATTTTTATCTGCAAGCACAAAGTGTTTTATTGTTTCACTGCAGGTTATACAAATGTCACTTGAAGCATCACGACTGTTACCATATTGTGAAGCACTGGAAAAAACAAGTATTTTCTCTGTGGGTCCACAGTGCCTCGTGTCATGTGATTGGCCAACCTCGGTGCCACTTCTAGTGTCGTTGTCTGCGATAGGTTATTGTTGCGGTGTGCGGCATGTGACGTCACAAGTCAAAAGATACGCTTGTAAGGTAGAAAAAAAACGGTTTACTGGAAATAGCCAATAACTGTCGTAAACTCCAGAACGCATCATAAATCGCCAGAACATCGGAACAAGGATTCGCCATGCGTTCAAATCGGTTCAGGGTATTTAGTGAAGTAAAAGTCAAATTGCAGGAACGATTTATGAAGACATATCCCCTCTCGTTTTAAAATGATTCCAATTTGTTTAAATGTATGCTCATTCTCTGCTGATTTTGGTTCGCCTGTTTAAATTGTAGGCTACATGTACCCCATTAGATTTTTCATTTTATGTGTTAATTTTTTTCAATTGTTTATTATAATGATCGTGTGAGCAACTCTGCAAGTGTTTGTATGTTTGTTGTTAAAATGTTTAAATAAATTTAAGTTTGCGACAAGACTACAGCAGAAAACTACGGAAGCCCTAAAGTGCCATCAATATATATATATATATGTTATTTTATAAAATGCATTTTATTTTGCACCATGGAAATGGTGAATATAGACGTAGTGAAAACATCTCCTAGATCACACAGTCAACTAAATTCTTATTTACAGCTTCATCCCAATTTACCATTGTTGCCTTTACACCACTAGATGGAAGTGGAACCTGAGAAATATTCGAGGAGAAACGCTTAGGACGGAGGTCTTCAATAGGGAGTCCAATTTATTTGATCCCAAACTTATTTTCCTCCTAAATGTAAATGTCTGAAGAATACAACATGTGCTTTAAATATAGAAATCTGTCAATCATTATTTTTATGTCTTAGACCAGGCTTCCCCAATCCTGGTCCTAGAGGACCGCTGCCCTGCATGTTTTAGATGTTTTCCTGCTCCAACACAGCTGATTCAAATGAATGGGGCGTTATAAAAAGCTATAACGACTGCATACTATTATAACATATAGAGAATTCAGTCGATCAATGCTTTCCATATTTCTGTGGTAGAGTTAATATAGTATTAATTTTGAGTTATTTCCATGTGTTAGTGATTTCTTAAAAAAAAAAAAAAAATCAACCTATCAATCAATTAATGGGTTGTTTGGTCAAATAACCTGTTCAGTTTAGTATCTTAAAATTGTCCAATATCTCACTGTTCTAGTTGTTTACTGTTATATGGACATTTGATGCACAGATGTCAGATTGGTGTCTACTTGCCATCTCATAACGAGGGCAATTTGGTTTTAGCATAGATTCATGAGGTATTCTGGGAACACCTCATATAAATATATAATGTATAATAAAAGATTTGTTGTTTAAGCACCAATGTTCAGAAATCTCCAACTGCAGCATCATAAAACAGGGAACCCCATTTATTTAACCCATAAAAATAGTCACAGAAGGTAAAATATTAATTAATTACATTCTTACAAAATGCTTTTAAGAAAAGTCCCGCAGAAAATGCCCCAAATAGTCAACACATAAATAACTAAAGTTTGTTTAGAAAGATTTCCTCAAATCAATGGCATCTATTCATTCAGTTTGTGCAACAATTGTACAAAAGTTAATGCTTCTTAAATTATGTGTAAATACAAGCAAGGGGTTGTCCCAACCCAAGTAAATATACTGTCTTTGATAATAGAACATCAAGTGATACAGTCTCAAGCCCTTTGAAATGTAATTAATTGTGAACCAACACAAACTATCATCTCCGTAAAGTCAAGACACAAATGGTTCCGTCTTCCTGAAAACCGGTCAGAGTCAAGGAAAATGACTTCATAGTTGCATCATCAGGAATGGCTGCCGGTGGGACTGAGGATAAAGCCAGCTGGGGGAGGGGGAGGGGTTCGGGAACATCCTGAGTGTCCATTGCCACATCGGTGAGCTGTCCGTAAACCCCTTAGTTGACCCCGCCTACCCAGGCCTGGGAAGGCAGCACCAGGCCGAAGTGTAGCACGAGGAGCCCGTCCTGGGGTAAAACTCAAGCGTTTACGTCACATCTAGCATTTTTAGCCATAGCCAGCACGTTTAGCTAGGTCACACACCAGTTGTGGCGATTAAACTACATTCTGTTAGCATAACATCAGCACGTTTAGCTAGCACGTTTAGCTAGGTCACACACACACACACACACACACACACACACACATACACGGTGATCAAACTAGATTCTATAATAATTGCTTGAGCACGTTTAGCTAGTTCACACACACAACAGTGAGCAAACTACTGTAAGATTGACATCCGCATGTCACCGGTGCTAACGGAGATCTGGAGTGGACTGAAGGTTTGCTATGTTCAGTGCAATTCTTTACTGGACGGCACGCTTGAAATACGTTTACCGTGTTTAATAGGCATTGCAGCAAAGGGAAATCCCAAATAATAAAAGCATTAAAAGTAAAACTGAAACGTTGGTAACTCTAGCCAGTCATGTTCGTAACATGGACTAAACCATTTTATGGAGTAGGGGGATTCAGATATTGAAACTGGTCGGGTTACCATAAAAAAGAAAATCTCTAAAATCTTTGTAAATTAAATATGCTGTATATTACAGAGAATATTTCCGACATCTGGGCTGGCAGGTCACAAAGGTGGGATGGCAAGACATTTTTTTAGGGTTGGCAGCTGCCACCCCTTGCCACCAGTGGATTCGGCAATGGTTAGGTATATTTATTTTTTATTAATTTTTATGGATGTCATTCTTCAGCATCGCTTACCCCACCTTTAACCCTTGGAAGCACCCCATTGACGTGAACCTCATACACATGTATGTATGTATGTATTTACTGTGTGTGTGCCCTCCCACCTGTAAAGCCTCCTCTCCCAGTGTGTTCTGGATCTCTCTGAGTGACTGGTAGTGGTCCAGCAGGTGGTCCCCACAAACCACATCCACCTGTAGAGACACACACACACCTTCACATCACGTGGCACTTTAGCCGAGACCAGTGTGAGCTGTCAATCCTCTCCCTGTGTGTTGGACCTAAACGCCCCTTAAGAGGGCCTGAACACTTAACAATGCAACACACACACACACAGGGTACTCTCGCACATGGCCAGGGCATCCTGATCTCACAAGCTTTCAGTTTCGCTTCGCCTCAAGAATCAGTGTGGAGAGCTTGGAAATCGAGTTGATTCAAGCCGGTAAACCTCATGTGTTGCCAATCAGCGTCGTAGTTTAGCTACGGGCGTGGTTTAGGTGTGACATAGGCGACTTTTAAACAACGCGAGTCGAAAACGCCTAGAGATAATACGGTGTTATTAGAATTTATTAGAAGAGCAAAGGCTTTTCTCAATGGAAAATGCGTTTTCACTCTTCTCCCAACTTTTCTAACGCAAGAGTTGATAACAACAGGTTCTTCCAATCACATGCAAAGTATTGTTTTGAAAGCGTCTGCCATTTTGAAAGAGTTTCAATTGGCTCCGCAAATGGATGTGTCTCGACAGACAAATATCTGGTGTGTCAGGTTAGGTATCCTGGTCGTGTGTGTGAAGCTGAAGGAAAGCTAGTGGGTCGGCTCATCTATAGAAATTACGTAGTAGAGACCCAAGCAGAATGTGTCTAACACTTTCCCAACTCACAGGAACAAACTTAGTTAATAGAACTACACCAAGGTGGGGATTAGCGACTGGGCATCTTCTATCGACAGCCTAATTACTATTTCTGTCGTCGGGATTGTGCATGTTGCACGCACGATTGCATGCTTGTGCGAGGATGCTCTTTCAGCTGCCTTCTGAGTCTGCGCAGACAAGCCAGAAAACAGCAACAAGGAAGTTGCGGGACTATTACTGTAGTAGTAGCCTAGTACTTGCGTTATCAAATATAGGCCTTTCTATACCTTTTGCTAATTCAAAACGAAATGAAGAGAAGACGAACCAGTCATAGGAATCGTATACATTCGAGCAACACGGCGCATATCCATCCATTTGCCGTGATTTGGAGGTATGATGTTGAAATGCAAACAGTAAACAGTTTGTGTTTTTGAGCTTCTGAAAAAAATTAATGTTCTCACCATTATTAGGTTTTAATATTTTTTTATATTACTCTGCAAGAAAGCCTGAAAAGCCTTCATCTAGATTCTGATTGGTGGAAACGCTAGCGATTTCATTCACCTGTTGCTGCCGATTCAAAATTAGAATCCCTATAAAAAGTTGATAGAGGGTCAGGTTTCGTTTGATAGGAGCGGTCGGTCCAGCGGCTACACCAAAGAGAACCAGCGACCTGGCCATTTCTGTTGACAAGCAGTCTCTTCCACACGCACGAGCGAAAATCACTGTGGTGTAGTTCTAGCTTTAGTGTGCGCCGCGGGTCTGTGTGTATTATTGTGTTGAGGCTATATTGTTAATCTCACTGAAAATAAATAATTAATACATAATTATATTAGATCGTGTCCTGCTTTACACATGCGTTTTTTTTTGTGTAAAATGGAGACGAACGCAAAGCTAAGAGACTATCATAGTATATTATGTCATACTGTGTGGAGCCTAATCATATATAATCAAATTCTTCACATAGGCCTACGTACTGAAAATTTTTTTTTTGATATTCTATCCTGAAATTAGAATAGGCCTAAAACACAAAACTATAAAGGCCCTGACAAAATAAAATGAACATAAAAAAATAAAAATACATATATATATAAATAGATAAAATATGTGTCTTAAAAAATACTGTGATATCAATTTTTGCTCATACCGCCTAGCCCTAGTGCACATTAGTGTGTTTGTGTGTGTGACCTACCTGGTAGGTAGGGCTGAGCTCCATCTTGCGGCGGATGAACAGCTCAACGTGGCGCACGGTGGCCTGGCCCGACACGCGCACGTAGCGCCTCTCCAGGGGCTGAGGGAGGGGGAGGAGTCAGAAATGCTAGTGCCTTCAGCCAGTGTTTTTTTAGCTAGCACCTTCAGCGGCTACATGGAGCTAGCGGTCATTGCTGAGGTAGGATTGGGTACCAAGGAGATTGAGTAATGATTGTTAGCTCATTTTAGCTAGCTATTTTAGCTAGCTCCTTCAGAGGTGAATTGAAGCTAGCGGTCATTGCTGAGGTAGGGTTGGGTGCCAATAAGGAGCCACTAGCCGCTAGCTCCTTTAGCTAGAGCTTTCAGCTGAGAAAAGTGTGAAAACCACTTCGCTTTCTTCCTTTGTTCATTTTTTACATAGTCCCAAACATACTGAAGCACCACTGCATTGGCCTTTGCAGTCTATTGCTTGTACTTTAGAGTATATATTTATTTTCCACTGCATGGTACCGGCTCGACGACATCACTCGTATAGTCACGGTATGATAGGTTTTGTGTTTTAATTAAATAACATGTGAGTAAAATAAATAAATAGCGGCTGCTATAGTAACTTGTAATATGTCCCATGTCACGCAATAATGATTCAATCCAATCAGTCTACATTGTTTTCATTTCACCTTTTGGTATCGCCTCAGCCCACTAGGAACCTTGACAGAGGTAATACTAAAAAAGTACAAGTTACCACTGTGACCATTCTTTGTCCGATGGAAGACAAAAGAATGAGTAAGACAACGAGCGCCAGATAAATGGCTGACATGCAAATGACTCCTAGGGAAATTATGTGGCACCGTATTCAACTGTCTATGACCTCATGTGGCAGGAAGACATTTTTACCTTGTAGTTGTTGATGCCTTCCTCAGCCCTGGAAGGAAGAGCAAGCTTGTTAGTTCTGCAACTGTTCAATGTGTTACGAGCTGTTGGCAATTAAAGGTGCAATCAGGGAAGCAGGCAACTTGCAGATAATGTGCTACACCACCTTAACCAATCACAACATTAATCCAATTATTTCTTCACACATTTGTGCCAGCCAATGATACGGACATGACTTGCGTGCTTACACACTTGACATCATGCCAGAGACACAGTAGCAACATTTGCTAGCTAGCTAGCCGTTTGAGCTGCAAGGGCTCATTCGACAAGACAGACAGAATGACAGACAGACATTTGAGCTGCAAGGGCTCATTCAACAAGACAGACAGACGGACAGACGTTTGAGCTGCAAGGGCTCATTCGACAAGACAGACAGACGGACGGACAGACAGACATTTGAGCTGCAAGGGCTCATTCGACAAGACAGACAGACAGACAGACGGACGTTTGAGCTGCAAGGGCTCATTCGACAAGACAGACAGACGGACAGACGTTTGAGCTGCAAGGGCTCATTCGACAAGACAGACAGATGGACAGACAGACGTTTGAGCTGCAAGGGCTCACCCGACAAACTCCAGCAGCAGAGACACATCCAGCTCTGGGGGAATGGTGAACAAGGGCTGCTGGGCGACGTCCCGTTTGTGTCTCCTCGGGACAGCCGGGGATGGAGGGGACACTGTCGCTGTGTGGACAAAGCCGCAACAGAAAGGGACAGCTAGGCATGACTAAAGGCTGGAACACACTCGCAAAGGTTCCGCGTCGAGCAGTACATACTACTCCACGCGACATTCTCCAAAACGAACGGTGGCACTGTACACAAACATTTGTCGGAACGGCACAATGTTGTTGAGACGGTTCTGCCTATTCTTCAAATATTCACAACTGCTGTTTGCAGTTGTTGCTCTGTCCCAATCTATTCTGTCCGGCCGTTCTGTAGGCCATCTGCCTTATATTATCTGAAGAAGACCCTGTATGCGGCATGGCTCGCAACAGGCCACGCCCACAAATTTGGCGTAATCTTTGGTGAACACCGCTGCGGCTCCGTCAAGTAGAAACCAGGCTTTACGGTGCAACTCTGCCCCCAACCCAGCTCCACCCAATAAAAGAAAAATGCTAAAACAAAGTCAAGGAGCTGGAGGAGGGGAATGGCTGAGAGGAGGTGCCCCAATTAACATTCGATTTGACACAGGAGTGGGACAATTTTTAACGGATATGACAACAACGATGCTCAAAACACAGGCTGGGAGACATTGTGTATTTGTGGGCAGAAGAGGAGAACCTCTGATCTGGTGAATTGCCTTACTTGTCTTTGGAACCTCCATTCCCCTCTGTTTGTAGAAGTTACACATCTGTTCTCTCTCAACTGTAAGCAAATATAAAAGAATCATATTTTGTTTCACATTAGTTGCTCATGCAATAACTGAAGTAGCGTAACAATAAATTAATTTTTGAGTGAGCGTGGCTCGTCAGTTGTACTTACATTCCTCCAAAAAGGGAACCATTTTGTAAACAATATCCTGCAGCTGTCGGTCAGGCCTATGAAAAAGAATTATATTAATACTGTTAAACATATTAATACGTACGTATGGGTTCAGACTACACATCTTTCAAAGTTGTTAGATCGCAGCACACACTACACGACTGTCGCTCTTGTAATCGGGTGTCTTGATGTGTGATTCACAATACATGACTGATCAGCGACAGGGGGTCACACACTACAAGTTGTTTCACCCGACCAAGTCAAACTGCAGCTTGGAGATTGTTTCACAAGCATATATAGATGCTTGTGAAACTCCTCCCCCTTGTTTCCATCTCATCCTTGTATTGCGCTCTCATAGGCAATACTATATTTATAATGCGCCTCACGCTGACTTTAGAACAGGTTTTTGCTGGTCAATAGCGCCATCACTTTCCGCTGCCTCAAGATAACAATGTGGACAGGAAAATGGACAGGAAAATGACAACTGCGTCGGTCTGAAACTAGCAAAGACAATGCGGCTTTGCGCCGGTTGTGAGATATGGCCCGATGTGTGTGCATTCACTGGCAAACCTGATGTTGTAGAGAGGCTGGGTCTGATGGACTACAAGGCTGCAAGTCGGACACCTGTTGCTGCTGAAGAAATGCTTCACCAAGCAGCTCTTGCAAACTGGGTAAACAACAAACAGACCGACATAAATACACAAGGAACAAAAAAATTATCAGCAACAATGTTTTGTCACGATGGCTCCAAACCATACAAAGTGCTGCCAAAGCTGGAGGTTGAAAGTGGTTTGAATACAATTGTATACTGCATCGAAATGTAACTGCCATTTGAGTTTAAAGACCAACACGAGCCCCTAATTCCTACTAAAGATCAGTTTTTTGTGTGATAAAATATTTAAGATACTGTAACCCTTTTAATATTAATGTATTTTTTGTATTAATGCAGACAGGTCTGTGGAATGGTCTTGTTTTCTTTTAATTAAGTGTGATTCATAAATTATATAGTGTGATGATTTGGGCAGATCTACTTTATTATAATAATCAGGATAAAGCAGGAGACTTTGTATTTACTCACAGGTATGCAGGCATTCTGTAATGGTAGTGGCGTCTATCAGGAACCCACAACAAAGGGCACATCTTATGTAAGGATAGAACTGGTTGAGAGGGAGTTTGGGCTGTGGAGGAGAATAGAGAAGGAGACAAGTCAGTGTTTGTTGACATTTCGCGGGGGTCCCACATGCCACGGTACAGATTATGCCGCTTTGTGTAAATAACTAAATAAACTACTGAAAAATATAGCTAGTACTACTACTGTCAAACGTAATTGAGTTAAGCACGTTACTACTAATAGTAAGTAGTCACAATGACATGAAACATCGCACCACATCATAGAGAAAAGCACCTCGTCCTCCGAATCGTTATAATCCGTTTTGTTGGGTGAACTATTACGGCTGGTGCCTTGTCGACCACACTCCCCGGGATCAGCTGTTGATGACGACATGCCTGCCCCACAGTGGACCACGCCGACGTAATAATGTAAATGTGTTATGATATTAAGATACTCCGATGTACGTCAGACCACCGAAACGCAAACGCCTGCCAGCTCAGCGCAGCTCTAGCAAGTGGCTAGTAAGGTAGCATGATTGCACAGAACAACAAACCCCACGTGTTGCCGCCCTCAGATATAGTTTGCTTATTAAGAAACACGCCGCTGCTTTCTGTCACCCACCCCAAATGCTGAACCGGAGAACTCGATAAATCCCTGTTTTAAATGTGTCGTC
This sequence comes from Typhlichthys subterraneus, assembly GCA_027564835.1. Lineage (NCBI taxonomy): Eukaryota > Metazoa > Chordata > Actinopteri > Percopsiformes > Amblyopsidae > Typhlichthys > Typhlichthys subterraneus. The sequence continues at coordinate 3,692 of JAODUH010040195.1, read as the reverse complement.
GTTGGTGTTGCGTTGTAAGAGAAGTTATTAGTTGGCTGTAGTTCCGGGGCCGCGGATCGTGAACGCGGAACATGCTTGTCCAATCACATGTCATTATTTGCGCTCGTGTAGTGTTTTCTACAATGCAGCATATTCTATTCTTGCTTTATTACTTTGTTTTCATTGAGGGAGTGAAGAGTCAACACTTTATTGAATTAATATTTTGGACTGTTCACCGAGGACTCGGATAGATGGGTTTTGGTTTTAAAAAGTAACAACATAATGCATTAGCCTAATTTAACATTTAAACCTATTTTAGTTTTAATTGTGCTGACCAGTGTTGGGCGTTACTCGGGATTTGTAATACGTTACTATTATATTTACTATTATAGTTACTATATAATTACTACTATATAATTACTTTACTTATTACTGGGTATCAAAAATAATTAGTTACGTTACTCGTTATATTACTAGGCTATATTACCTTCACAATCACAACCCTGCCTCGCCCTTCTGAAAAATGACAACCTGTGTAGCCAGCTCATTTAAGAATGTAATCTACTTTATTGGAACAATAATTCATCTTCAACAATCAGCCAAAGTGAAAACATTGCAGCCTCTCAAACCAGATGATTGGACAGGTTGGTTCAAATTAGCCTACCCTACGTTTGCTATAGGATCAGCAAGGGGGGGGGGGTGGTCTCGATCTTGTAACGCATCATTACCTATTAGTAATTGGATTAGTAATTGTAATAATATTACCGTTTTGGAAATAGACATTTGTTTTACTAGCCTACTGGTTACTGAAAAAAAAATTACATTAGTCTAACTAGTAACAAGTTACTGCAGCTGGTGCTGACATTCTATTGTTTTGGTTGAATACATCACTGCAGACTCTATACAGTGATGTATTCAACCAAAACAATAGAATGAGAATTGAATAGAATAGAATACTATTGAGATTTAATTTGTCGATCTTGAACTAACCATTAGGATCTACCTAAACTGTAGTTACACAAGCGTGACTAGTTTAGATGTTAAAGGTGGAGTCAGCTATTGTAAGGTAAAATTGTCAAATTCTGCGAAAATCTTCTTGATTCGCTATCTGCCCGTTCTGTGTGCACTGAAAAATCCTGTTTTCCTACTCAGCCCTGGCTCTGTAAATGGGAACACAAAGTGTTTGTGGTCTGCACCACTAACCTGGCATGCCAGATGAATAGTTCATTCATCCATTGTCCTTTGTGTAAAGGGCAGGTACTTTCCAATAAATACTTGGCTGTTGATTGGATGAACCATCTGGAAGTTAGCTATCAGTACTAGCTGATTGGTAAATTCAGTTGCTACTCAGATACATTCACAACGATTTCTAGGCTTAACAGACTGATTCTCACGTGTCCTTTCTGCACTGAAAGGATATTTGTTTTTGTTTTGATTTAGGCTAGTTTAAATATCAACAATCATTCTCTAGAATACCTGAATTCACCTTTAATATAGTAACACCAAAAATGCATTGTATTCATTGCACATGTCACCAGTGTTGGGTAGGTTACTTTGAAATGTAATCTGTTAGTTACTAGTTACTAGTTACCAGACTAAAATTATAATCTGTAACAACATTTTTGGATTTCTTAAATTTAGTAACATAATCTGATTACTTTTTCATTACTTTTAGATTACTTCACACATAAACATTGTTCTCTGTAATGCAAAGTTTATTGCATTGGTGGTGCTAAAACTTTCTATTTTTGTGAATGTTTATTTTGCTCGGGATCAAATTAAAGTAGGACTTTAATTTGATTCCAGTATATTAGCTGGTATATCTAATGGATTACAGTTACCGTTTTTTGTAATCAGTTACTTCCCAACCCTGCATGTCACTGTACATGTCTAATATGTGGGACATCCCACGATTATCAAATAACATGTCTGAGCACCGCAAGGTGGCTATTCCAGAAATATTAATGATTCACATTGAACCAGTATAGGCACTACCCATACAATACATCAACACACGTAGGGTCCTGATTAGCTTTCATATACAATGAGATTGTAAACGGACATAAAATGTAAGAAAAATAAACACATAGGGCTTAAATCTCGGATTAAAGACAAATTTCATGACTTTATTCTATTCATATATATGAGATACTTTTATCAATACCTAGGCTCAATAAAAGTATTAAAAAAAAATCCAATTTTGAGCATGGTACTTCTATGCGTACTCTAAACATGCATAATCTCTAAACGGAATTAGTGTTTTGTCTCCAATGCCCATGAATTCCCCTCAGCTAAGAGAAACACCGCCATCGCGTTTAGATTTTAATCACACTCACATTCCACATTTATGCTAGCATTAGCCTGCGGCGCTGGTATCTTTTCAATGATATGGCCCAGTGGCAAAACACACACTGCCTTTTTAAGAAAAACCTGCCTGAAACAAGCCAACAATGATATTTGACTAGGTAAAATATGTGAAATAGCCTACCGGTATGTCCATTTTCACCACAGCACAAAATAGCTCCCTGATACAAAGCAACATTTTCTTTGCAGAGTGGATAACAAGTTATAAACACTTATGAACACTATACTTTTTATTGAAAGCCTGTTATGATACAAAACAACTTGTTAGAAATAACTTAAACACTATGAATATAGTACACCAATGTGTTATTTGTGTGACCGGTCGTCAGGACCCCTGGTCATAGCTAGATACCGTATAAGCAGACACGTAATGCAAACCATTCTTATTTCATGAGTCTGTTTCATTATGGGCCCTGTAATACTGACGCACTGTTTGGCAACACAGAAGGAGTCAACACAGAGTTTCACAATACAGAGTCAGAAGGCAGGCAAATAAACACCATTCCTGCTCTTTCCCAGTTATGCCATGTCTCAGTCCCAGTCACGCCATGCCTCGGTCTCTGCTTCTCCACGCCACCATGGGACGTCTTTCAAAGCCATTACGACTGTAAATGTCTTGCCGAGCACCACTGCGCTCAATCGTCTCTGCATTGTCTGCACGCGCCTTTAGCATCAGCTCCATGGGGAGCTGAAGGAGCTTGTGGTACTTGAGGTGGCTGAACTTACAGTTGGAATATCTTTAAAGCTCCAGGTCTGTGTAGCGGCAGATCCCTCCTGGCTAGTGACGGGAGGCAGCAGTAGGGTGGAGCCAACCTCTACCAGAGCTGCTTCTTCTTATTTATTTATTTATTTATTTATTTATTTATGAAGAGGCTGGAGTTGTGGCACACGTCATCTTATCTTTTAGACCTCCAGGGGGCGCTGTTGGCCCTCGAGCCCTTGCTGAGGGTCGGATTGCAGGCGGCAGATGGGCTTGTTGCACATGGGGCACACGCTGCGGATCTCCAGCCATTTAAGCAGACACCTGGGAAGAGCAGATGGGTGAAGCACACGGTCAAGGTTTAAAGGTGCACTATGCAATATTTTAAACATTCGTATAGCAGCACACAACTATGTTCTATGGAAAGGTATAGTGTAGTGATGGCGTCCTGAGCAGAGAACCACATCACACTTCCCCTGTGTGTGTTGTGATATGAGTATAGCCGGTGTCCTGACATTCTATCCTACCTGACAGTTTGTCCTACCTCGTCACACTGCGCATGCGTACATTCGATTTGCGTCATTTTCGTCATGACTTGAGACACGCCCAACATTTTTTCCTACCGGCTTCCAGAATTATATCGTTGTTG
>JAODUH010040177.1:0-46183 GCA_027564835.1 Typhlichthys subterraneus | reverse complement strand
CGAACAAGACCCAGAGGTACTTAAACTCCTTCACTTGGGGTAAGGACTCATTCCCCACCTGGAGTAGGCACTCCATCAATGAAACCCCTACCTGTATATATAGATACTTTAACTGTTACTATAATGTCACACAAAAGGGCTGTACTGACACAATGTTACATGCTCCTGTGAATGCCTGGTGCTTCTGTAGGATCAGTTGAAGCTGTTGCCATGGCTTCCAAACATTTGTAACTATTAATAGTAATAACTATAGGTTATTTTTGTTTAAACCTAAGGCTTGATGTAATATTACCATTCATAAATACAGGAATCGGTTAACGTGTATATAAAGTTATGTGAGATCTGTTGTGGAGAGCTGTGGTTTAGTTGAATTGGAGCAGGATTTGGCCAGTGCAACATGGAAATACATCTTATTTTTATTGCCACTCCTGTTAAAAACAAATTTCTTCCAGTGAGGACGCCATGGACTATTCAAAAGAATTTGTCACCTCTGTGGTACTAGGAAAAGACCTGGTCCCAAGGTATGCTCTTTACTAACTGCACAGTAATGCTACACCTGTAGCCTACATGCCAAGGTGCAAATATGTGCCCCTCTGTCGTAGGATTGGCCTCTCACAGCTGGAGGGTTTCCGACGCCACCTGCTGGAAGTCTTACAGAAAAGTAACAAGCCCAAGGTGACCTGTGATCTACCTGTAGTCTGTGACAAACACCTGTGATAGGTTAAACCTGTGCATATTTCAACAAGCCCAAGGTGACCTGTGATCTAACTGTAGTCTGTGACAAACACCTGTGATAGGTTAAACCTGTGCATATTTCAACAAGCCCAAGGTGACCTGTGATCTACCTGTAGTCTGTGACAAACACCTGTGATAGGTTATAGCTTTGCTTATTTCAACACAATGCCAGTCCTCCTGAATATGATATGCTGTTATATCATATATTGATGCATTCTAATGCATTCTGATGCATTCTGATGCATTCTCTGTGCCAGTGGAGGATCATTGCAGGCGGGACTAAGTGCATCCCCAAGTCTGAGCTCCCAGTGGAAGAGGACGCCTCCCAGTCTCAACCGGCAGCACCCCCCAGCACCCGCCTTTGGCTCCACCCCAGCGATCTCAGCATTGCTCTCTCAGCGTCCACCCCTCTCTACCCACCTGGCAGGATTATTCATGTGGTGCACAACCACCCCCCAGAGACGTGGTGAGTGAGGGGCTTCACTTGAGAACACAAACTACCAGTAGTGACTCCATCAGCTTCACAGGCACATTCGATGTACAGTGCTGTATCTTGTGTGTAAACAGTGGAATTCAACGGCGGCTGGAAAATAAAATGAATGAATATAGAATACAATAAAAGGGATTATTTCATCCTATATGTCTGCGTTAGGGTTTAGGCAATCACATTATAGTGTTTAGAAAAATATCATTATTGCTTTACAGCTATATCAACTTTTGTGGATTCATCGCAACAACTAAAGGGCTAATCAGACCAAACAGCTCAAACTAAATCAGGCCGTTGCTCAAATCAAGCAGAAAAACATTTGAAATAGTTTACTCTTCTTTTCTGAAGAATTGGTTTGGCTCTGTAAATCATAACAATGTGATAATGGTTCCATTTAGTAAAGTGTGTGTGTGTGTGATGGAGATGAGGGTACCATGAAACAGCTTTGCTTCACCAAGTCCGAGTCCATCCACATTCTAAAACAGATTTGTGTTGAGACCCATTTGTGTCATACAGTAATGCAAGCTCCTAAAAACCATGTATGCATGTTAAATGAACAGCATGGTGATGTGCATTAATAATGTAGTAATGATGCAATATCTTTCTAGGTCATGTATCCTCTCCATTTGATATATAGTATAATTGTAATATTGAGATGATGTTGGTAATATTATTATTGTTATATTGTATTCCTTATTTTTTTTTTTTCTTTTGTCCAATTTTCATTGTCTCTCTCTTTATCTCTTTGTCTGTCCAGCTGTGGACAGGAGGAGCCCACCTATTCAGCTCTATGGGGGGACAACAAGGCCTTTGATGAGGTCATCATATCACCTGCCATGCTAAATGAACACATGCCTCATATGGTCATGGAGGGTCTTAATAAGGTCTGTTGACATGGTTTTGTTCCTGAATGTAATGAGTTGTGATTGTAAAGACAGAATCATTGAATGAACACGGATGGTTATTTTTTTTTTGCCATATTCTCATATTGTCATAATTTAATGAATAAATGGTATGTGTTGTTGAATGGAAATACAAATTAGATAGAATTTATATTTGCTATGCCCAGATTCAGTCATACAGCTGCATGCAAAATGTTATATTTTTACATGGGGACAAAATGTAATTTTACATCAGTGGTATAATCCTTTTCAGTCATTCAGTCTATAAAAATGTACATTCACGGGAAATATAATTGTATGGAAGGTACATGCATGACTGAGGCCTGTTATTTGTTTGGTAATTTACAACTGACCAATCATCTTTCTTTTCACATTGCTCCAGCAGCTGAGCATTGGAAAAGTTCACTCTTGGTGGGGTTCTCTGGGTTCTATGTTTATAAGATGCTACAGTTCTGCACTACTTCTACTCGGACGTCAGTAGCATTGTTCACTTGCATTTGATGGACTATGGTATTGGGTTTGCAGTTTGCACCGAGACTTCTCTGATTTAAGAGTCGTGTCTTCCTGCCATTTTTATGTATTACATTTCACAGTATCTATTTTGAATGAATATGTTCAGAAGAATCAGTAAATTTGTGTTGCGTTGTGCCAAGGCTATTTTGTGCCAAGTTTTATACCTCTGCTGTTTCTGCAGGTGCTGGAATCATTTAGTCCTATGTCTGAGCAGACGGACTTGGAACCAGAGGAGGTGGCAGTCATTCAACCAACCAGCACAGCTGCTGTGCTTGTAGCCTCAGAAAAAACATTACCCTCTAGTCCCGCGGTTCCAGTCATTCCTTCACCTGCACACATGGAACATTCTTCAGCTTTCAATCTTTCAGAAACAATCTCTCCCTCGCTATTTGTTTTGGCCTTTTCTCCACTGTCTTCAGATATTCCTTTTTCTCCTCTCTCAAATGGCAGTACCGTCACTTGTCAAGATGTTGCATGTCCCACCAGTTCCTAACACTCTTTCTAAGCCCCAGTCAGGAGCCCTTTGCATCAAGGGTGACTCAGACATTCCGCTCCATACAAAAGATGTGTCATGCTCTCTTGTGCAGAAGTCATTTCTGTCCATGCTCTCTTAATAGCCTTTGAATCCAACATTACTGCTAAGAAGATCAAGTACATGTATGACAGCATGGCAGTATCGCATGCGTTTACACAAATGGTATCCAACAAACTTTCTTTACCTATTGTGTAAATGTATGTTTTGCTAGACCTGGCCTAGTTTATTTCTGCATAACACCAGTTATACTCCTTCTTTTGATGACACTGTTTTTTCAGTTTCCTATCAGTTTCCTATCACTGTATTTCACCATGTTTCCATGGCAACCCCATTTCTTGCACATTCACTGATATCCCTACATTCTTGGCTAGCTTCACTCAGATTTCTGATTGGCTGCTCCTCAATGTTCTCTTGCATATCTTCTCGCTTCCTCCTCTTTAAAAAAAAAAAAAAAAACATGTTCTGTATGGAGCTTTGAGTTTATTGTAAATATGTGTAATATGTAAGGAGCCAAGTGTTGTCCTAGGTCAAGCAATCATTCTGGTAGGAGTATGTAGCTTTTTCAACTATTTCTGGAATATACTGCCTCCTAATAACATGAAGTTTGTTAAAACAGTATCACAATCAGAAGGTATACAAAGTGCTTTGTGAACGACAGGTGTGATTATGTGTGACATGTGAATGGATATCTCGGAATATGAGTCAGAGAAATGTTCTTATAACTACGCGTTCTTGATAATTTCGCTCTCTGCTTCTCAACCGTCATTGGGTCAAACATTCATTGTCAGATGCTGTTGGTTTGGGTTGTGATACTACTTGCTAACTGTTGACCCCTCTGCTGCTTGTGATGTAGTATTGTTGGTGCTGATGTTTCCTTTTGGCGGACACTTGCAGAAAACCAGTGTGCCTGCATATTTCAGTATTTGGCATTGTTCTGTTTTGTTACTAATCGGGAACCTTGCTGTCACTCGTCTTGTAGTCCATCGTCTCCAATGTCCAGTCATCACGTATAAACACTGTATGTTCCTTTACATTTCGAACTTGATGTACTCATGAGAAAAGTGTGCGATATCACCATTACATGCCTCCATGCCATTGTTGATGTATGCATTGTTGTATAAATGTTTATATGCATTGTTTTCACTGTGCCATTGTTTGTACTTCTGTTTTTACAGTGTGTTAATGTATTAAAGTTCAGCAAATAATGTTATTGGTTTGCCGTTGGCAGTGTTTCTTCTAGAAAAATGTTTCATAACGGTCTCAGGTTTCTGTGAGCTTTTGGAAATGAGGTGCAGTGTGTTACGGCTTACCAGTCTCTATAATGGGACTTATACCACTCTTGCGAGCGCAGCCTTTACTCCATTGTGGGTGGTTCATGTCAATTGAGTAGGTGTGAGCTATTGTACTTTATTGTCTTTAAAATCTATCTAAAATTATTCTAAAATGTATTGGAAATTAAATCAAATTAAGAATTATTTTGTTTTTAATTAATTAGAAATGAAGAAAAATAAGTATCTTTCTTTGCATCAATACATAATCACATTCTTTAGAAACTGGGTGTTTCCTGTTGCTCGGTTCTCCCATTAGCTCGTAATGGCTGCTCTGTGTGGGAGCTATCAAATGTCTTTCTATGCTACTGGTCACTGGTTTTGATAGTGGGTCCCCTTTGTGTGTTTTGTGTTTTTTAGGTGCTGGAAAACTATAACAAAGGGAAGACGGCATTGCTGTCGGCAGCCAAGATCATGGTAAGCCCCACGGAAGTGGATTTGAATCCAGACACGATCTTCATGGGTGCGTCAACAACTTCCGACCAACCCACGCCTGCCACCCACCATCGCAGGAACAGCAGTGTTCGGTTAGTACACTTGGCATTGTGGGTTTGTCTATGTCTAAGACGAATGTTTTTCCCGCTGTAATTTTAGCGCTCCATGCCTATACAGAACCATATTTCACCAGCAGCCATGTATGCTTCAGATACATTTGATTATGTATGGGATGCCTGAACACAAATATGAATACAATTCTCATTAGAATTTTTTTTTATAAATATTTTTATTTGCACTTGCTTGCAAAGGAAAAATATATGCTCAATATATTACTGTGTTTTGTCTATATGTTGTCTTTGTTGTTACAAAAAAAAGCCTTAAAGCATTATCACGGTAAGCAAAGCATGAGCTCATTAACGCTGCACCTGTTCTCTTTCATGCATGCGCACACACATTGTCTGTCCCCAGAGCAGTGTATGCTACTGTCCAGTTCCCCCCACGCTCTCTCGGGCTCTGACGCTGTCCGCTGCAGCTGATGTAGTGTGTTTCATAGCGGTGGCTCAGTCAGTGGTCCACCTGTGTTGTATTTATCTAATATAGAAGAGTGTGTTCTCACAGACCCCCCCTCCCCGTCCACTTAAGCTTCGCTGTTTTCTGTTCTTAGTAACAACTGTGTACAGTACTTAAGTACTTCAGTACTTCTGTATTTCCCGGGTTGTGACATGTCATTCCTTGTGAATTTGACCCTTGACCCCAGTAGTTATTATATAGTAGTTTGTTTCATCTTTTCTCCTACTGTATCCTGTCCCTCTTGTCACTTTACCCTCCCATCTCCTCCTCCTCCTCCCCTGGCCACCCCTGCCCTCCTCCCTCCCCTCTCAATTCCTCCTCCGTCCCGCCACTCCACGCCAATCTCCAGTTCCTGTGCCCATTCGGAGATCTCCCTGGACGGCTTCTCTGAGTGTCCTCCACCCCCGGTGCCCGTGGTGCTACAGGGTGCCAGGGAGCGCCTGGCGGTGGAGCTGAGGGAGCGCAAGGCTCCCCTGGCCGTCATGGAGAGCCTGTCGGACGCCGAGTCTCTCTACAGCCTGGACTCGCGCCGCTCCTCGGCAGCCCTGCGGGGTTCCCCCATGCTGGGCTGCCTGCCGTTCCCCCTGGATGCCCCCATCCCGGAAGAGAACCCCTCGCTCAGCTCCCGCACCGAGCTGCTGGCGGCCGACTCCCTGTGCCCGCTCACGCCCGAGCACCTCGGGGAGATGGGACCCTACTTCTCCGCCCCGGAGCCCGGCTCCGCCCCCGACTGCCCCGCGCACCGCTCCCCTGCTCCGCTGGGCCGGAGCGCCCCGGCTGAGCCGACCTGCCCGGACCGAGACGCGCTTCCCGACTACAGCCCGGGTGTCACCCCCGACGGCCCCCTCAGCCCACGGAGGGGCGTCGAGGCGCAGCTGGCGGCCTGCGCTCCTCCAGCGCGGCTGTCCAACGGAAACCCCAGCCAGGCGGTGCTGGAGTTCGCACAGTACCTGGACTCCCTGTTTCAGCTGGACGGCAGCAGCTCCCCGCCTCTGGAGCTGTCAGACGACGGCGAGTCGGAGTCGGGGCGGGGCTCCTGTGGCCAGGGCGAGGGCGTGGCGGCAGGGCCGCGCTTGGATGACAAGCACCTTCTGGCCAGAGCGACACTAGAGCCCAACCTGGTGCCCAAGCCCCCACGCACATTTGCCGGGTCCGCGGACCCCTCCTCCGGCATCTCCCTGTCCCCGTCCTACCCTCTGTCATCGTCCGGGGAGCTGAACGACCTGTCGCCCACCGAGGGGGGCGTCCCGGCCACGCACCACCCTCTACGAACATCCGCCCAGTGCCGCTACGCTGAGGAAAACACGCTGGCGTCTATGGTGTGACGCGGACGCACGCCATTGGCATGACTCTGCCGTCACTGTACGGGGGCATCCATCCGGTATACTATATAACATATCACGGAACATGCATGCCATGGAATGCAGTCTGCCATGCAGCCAGCCACTTGACCAGAGACACGATGATGGACGAAGTTATTCTTTGTTTCTTTTTTATTTTTATTTTTAAAAGGCGTCTCTTTGAATGCTACATATAGCATTCTCACACTATTGCAATGACTGTAAAGAAAATACCTCTGTCTGCATGCCAGAGGGCCGTGCTGCTTTTGAGTGAATATAATTAACTGTAGCTTCACAATGCCATTCCAAAATAACGCTATTTCACTCGTGAAGTGGCCTTACATCAGCATTACATCAATGCACTCACTAACGTCATCATAACTAGAATAGGTAACTAAGCAGGGATTTAGAAAATAAATTAGACTGTAGACGAGGTTAACATAGGCACATCATCTGAGTGGATGCACTGTTCACGTTCCTGCACCCTCAGCTCTGGGGTTTTATTTGATCTTATTTAGTATTTTTAAATCAGGAACATCATGATGGAGAGGATGAGAGGATGTTACAAAATGTTCCTCAGGTCTATCAGGAATTGACTTTGTGGAAGAGAGCAAATGTGTTTTATCGGTGAGAATTCATGTGTCTTAAAATAGTGATCGAGACAGAAGTTATTACAGATGCCTCTGGATGTTTTGAAGTCTTAGTTATGATTTGTGGTGCATGAAGGAGTTACTTTTTAATTTATTTATTTTTTAAATGAATGTCAGCAAGCCACTTGCATTTACATTTGGAATAACTCGCACACATCCAAATGCTCAATTTGCCCCCCTTTTTGCCAAAAGTAATTATGCAGCGTATTGCCAAATGTATTTATGGGACTCAATATTGTGTAGGTAAGTACATTTCTAAATTTAGACACGAACACCAAGTTAAGCTCAAACACGGAGAGGCTTCATTCCATGTAATATGTCTCTTAGCCTCCTTTGTATTACCGTGCCGCAGAGGAGATCCTGACTTTACAACACTGCCATGGCTCCTATCTCCAGAATGCAACTCCATTAGCAAGGGCTTGCACCGGTCGTAGCACTGAAATCCAAATCCAGCTCACAATAATCTAATGGCTTACAACTGTCACGGTAACTAACTACTGCATATTGTTACACATAGAGCTCTTAGCATGCTTGTTTTAAGCCTCTCATAGTAGCAGGGCTGCTCTGAAATTGTGCTTGCTGGGACATGAATTAGCTTTAAGGCCACCATCATCGCCATATTAATGATAGCAGACCAACTGTAAGTGACATTTTAAATGCAGACTAAAGGTCACCAGGCTGGATCAAATGCTTTTATGATATGAACATCCTAGGAGATGCATTGGAGATTTATTTTTCATTGTCAAGGTGCTTTATCCTTATGCCATCCTTGGCATCTTGCTTCCCTTTAAACTGGTTCTTCTCAAGTATCCTTGAGGCTGAACTGGGTGAATACATTGATTTATGTGGAAGGTTTACTAATTGAAGGAATGTGGCATACAATCTTCCATATAATTTGGTCTCACAATTTACATTATTTATTACCGTTAATGTTGTTTTCACCCTTATTGCTATATAGTATGATGGTATGTTATGCTTATTACTCTTACAACAGGTTTGTTTGATTGGAATGGTTGTCATTTCATTTATTTTGGGGGTGGGGTGGGGTGGGGTGGGGTGGGGTGGGGGTTATACTTACATTTAACAGTGCAAGAAAAGATAAATGTTACTTCAAATGTTATTTTGTGGGAAAAGTACAGAGCGTGTCATTGCAAGAAGTTCTCAAAAAGGTGAGCTATACTCTGGGGCATCTGGGGTCTTCTCAAGGACGTCTGATAAAATGCAGCTGTTTAGATGAGGACTCCAGAGTGTGTGAGTTGCAGTATTTGCAATTTGGAGTGGCGTTGCTGCCTTTGCCGGTAGCCTCTTGCAAGACAGCCCAGGATTGAGCCACCCTTGTTGCTTTTCAGCTTTACTTGCAGTCTCATCGACTGAGCACTGCTAATAGGAGGCACTAGAGTACTTTTTCACCTTGACGTATACAGCACTGTATTCTTCATGTGATTATTTATGAAGATGAAGACAACATGAAGTTCCAAATGGCATAATGTAGAAGATTCTGTATTGCAATTATGAAGTAAAGCATATATATATATTATAACCTATATCTATATTGACAGATAGAAAATGTATTTAAAAGGAATATATTTCACCCGAGACCTCTGAAAATAACCTGCGTAATACTGGCAGCTTTTTGTGTCCCAGGGTTAGATGGGTCTGTAAGGAAAAAGGAATAGGTCAACTGTCTTGTTCATGTTTACTTGGTTTGCTTCTCTTCCTTTCCTACCCCAAAATGAGAATGTATTTACTCCCTCTCCTCACTGACCTGCCTGTAATTTAATAAAGCAAATCCAACACTATTGTATATATATTTGCCTTTGTGTGTGGTAAAATCATAATGATTATTGCCCCAAGAAAATTGTCAAACATTTTAGTTTGTTTTGCAAAAAGTAAATATATTGCAGGAAGTAGGTTAAGTCACACACACAGAAGTTATATTTGTATAGCCTATTTGTTTTAGTAATTTAACAAATCTGCCTTTAACCAGTGCTGTGCAATACTTACTTATTTGAAAATAGAGTTTAAAATAATTATTCATGTAAATACTGAATTTTAACAGCTTACAAAATACAATAATTAACCCAAGAAGTGTACTGCAAAATTCAGCCGTCATGCTCGCCAGGGCTGGGAGGCAACCACTAGGAGGCGAAAAAATAAGCACACCCTCCTTATCTGCACTGCGAAAACGAATGGTATCTCGCGAAGAAGTATGCAACGTCCGTGTTGACAATCTATTGAGAATTTAATACATGCTTTATTTTTAATGACTCCATGAATGATTAGCGAGGTTGACATCTCGTCCAAACGTGTAGGTACCTGCCTCATTTAATGCTTGGAGCGTAATTTTCAGTCTGCAAGTTAGCAGGAATACATGTGCCTTTAGCTGCTGCCACTACTGGTGTTAGCTCGCTGGGAGCTCAAAAAGGCTGTTGTTTTGTATAATACGTTTAATGTGTTATGGTTAGTCACATTTTCCACATTAATTCTGTCATACTAGCTAACTACGTCGCTGACACATGTTGTAGTGTTTTGTGTTTTATATCTTTGTTGCTATTGTTAACTTGCCAGGTAAGTGCCACAAGCTAATACGGTACGGTAACTGTCTTATTGTATGTTTCTAACTCTAACATATACAGCTCCGTGTATACATATACAGCTCCGTGGAGTTAAAACCTTCTGGTGTTTTTTTTTTTACAAAATATACAAAAGTTACATATTTACCAGGAAGCTAGAAACTTATGAATTGTCCTTGTACAACGTGTCTTACCTGACTTGTTTATACCCTTTTTTCTCTTACCGTACTGTAGTGGTTTGTTAAAAAGAGTTGTCCGGAATGTGTGCCTCCGGTAAGTATAGTTCACGGGGCCCTGCTCTTATCCCGCGGATGAAGACTAAGCACCGTATATACTACATCACCCTCTTCTCTGTGGTCCTGCTTGGACTTCTTGCCACGGGGATGTTTCAGTTCTGGCCCCATTCCATTGAGTCCACGTCCGACTGGACCCTAGATAAACGCAGTGTACATGATGCGCCTTTGGTCCGGCTCCCTATTTCTAGCACTATCCCTGAGAGGGGAGACCTCAGCTGCCGTATGCATACCTGTTTTGATGTGTACAGATGTGGATACAATCCTAAAAACAAAATAAAAGTGAGTGTAATAACAACTAATAACATGAATGCACTTTTTTTTCTTCTCTGTTCTGATTAAATAACCAAATGTTGCAATCCTCCTCCCGCTCTGCAGGTGTATATTTATCCTCTACAAAGATTTGTGGATGAATTGGGTGTGCCTATAAGCAGCACTGGATTATCGCGGGAATACAACGATTTGCTCAGTGCCATCTCCGACAGTGACTTCTATACTGACGATGTCACCCGGGCTTGTCTTTTCATCCCTTCCATTGATGTACTAAACCAGAACTCTTTGCGCATCAGAGAGACTGCTCAAGCACTGGCCATGCTACCAAGGTAAATTGATTGTAGACATGCTGCTTGAAGTATTGTTTGTCCTTCTGTAGTTGATGCTGCAATGTACAATGAGATATTGTGTTAATCCCCAGGAGTAAATGTTGTTGGTCTAGATTCATTAAGCAGCACACAATGCAAAAGAAAAATGTGGTATAGAATTAAAATTCTATTGTTTGTGCAGAAGTGTGGGGGTGAGAAATACTGTATAGTTACTCTTTCAATATTACCATACCAATGTGTCATCAATGTAAATTGTGTTTTTCTAGATGGGACAAAGGAATGAATCATCTGCTTTTCAACATGTTACCTGGAGGCCCTCCAGACTACAACACAGCCCTTGATGTCCCCAGAGACAGGTAATGCAATGTGTGGTTGACACACTTGAACTGATTTTGATTCAGGACAACCTTGTTAAAGGAGTCATTTCATGCTCCAATTAACTTGTTGACACAGTTCCTTGACTTCTCAAAGCAATATAGTTGACCATCTTAGGTGAAAATACCAAATAAATTGTGTAATAGCACATACCACAACCACAACTCTGGAAAAAGGTCAGATTTCAGTGACTGTTGCTTAAAATTTTACAAGCCACTGCCCACCCCACCTGTGTTGATGTGAGGCTTCGACTGCTTTACTGCTAGTACTTCAACGCGTTTTGTACATAGTTTTGTGGGTTTTGAACCACATACGGTTTTATTTTCAGCAGTGTTTTCAAGGTGTTAATATTGCACATTAATTCCACCTCACCGTCCAGGCTATAGTAAAGGATAGGGGAGGCGGAATGCAGTTTGTTGTTGTTCGTGTCAACCACATAAACACATCAGCAGCTAGTCACACAGCCCTGTGAAGGAACAGGGGTGGTACGTTTTGATAACCAGCCATGTATATACTAAGCGCATTATTTCATGAATGAAGGATAAATTATACCATAGCACAACATCGCAGCCATACTTGCCCGCCAAACAACCATGTACCCATAAGCACGTATTAATTAATGTATTAATTAATGAAGGGTTACATATCAGAAAACCGCTTACCGCTACAGGGTTATGATTGATAGGTGGCTAGCTGCTAGGAACAACACAAAGTGATATTCGATTAACAAGACATGTAAAGGTCAAACAAAGACATATTCTATCTTTGTTATTATCACGGACATAACATTAAAAATGTTTTGTATGATATAACCATATCAAACAAGACTAGTTGTTTATGCTATTGTGGCCTACCAGTTACTGAATCAAAAACTAGATTTACATATTTGGTCATCGGCAAATGTTGAACATTTAAACTTTACTTACGGTTTTTGTACTGGCGATCAACATCAGTTCCTTGCCTTGTATACGTAGCTGGCCATATTATCATAGGGGTGTTAGCAAACATACTGTGTGCAGTAATCTACGCAACATACACACTTTTCTCTCATTCGCCTGTTTAGCCGCCTCTCCCTTTTTTTAGCCAATACAGACAGGAAGCTAACAGTCCACTTTGAAAGGCTTACTACTACTTCTCTGTGTCACATTGACATTGCTAATTCCAAAAACAACTAGAAATACTAAAATGTAGTATGTATACAGCTTTTAATACAGCTGAACGTGCAAAGAACATGCTGCTTGTAAAAAGTAATTTATATCGATGCCACTAGAGGGAAGCATACGCTCAAACAGGCCATATGTTTCTTATGTTTTAAAGCTGCTGTAGGTATAAATTGAGTTGCAATAAGAGCTAGCTAAAACAGAAAGAGAAACATGAAAATAAAGTGTGATTTTGAAAATCAACAATCAAAAACACTCACTCGTTCCTTCTCTTGTGCCATTTTACAAGTGTTGTAGCTGTTTGTGCTCGTGTGATTGACAGGCAAGGTAGATTCACCAGACTGAAGTGAAAGAGGCTCTCATTGGTCATAAATATTCAGGTAACTGGCAAATCTAAAGCGACTTATACAGAAGCAGGGGCTGATTTTACTCAAAATTGTTATCGCAATATCATTTTGAAAATGTTGCAGAAAGTGTGCAACACTTAGTTTATTTTGTGGAGGGACGCATCCGTTGGCTGTGTGGTGTAGTTGTGTTCGATTTAAGACAGAAAAGTAAGATGTGTGGCTGAGGAAGACAACGAAATGATACAATGGATATTGAAGAGGGAACAGTGGTTAAAAAGAATGCCTCCTCTGTAACTTTGACACTGCTGATGTACTAGTGACTGTCAGTTGAAAACCTGTTGTTTTGATACGTTATGAATCTATTTTAATGGATCTTCCCATAACGCAATATCAATTTTTTTTAATATTATGCAACACTAAATCAAACCAAAAAAATGTATAGTTGTAAATCCCTAAAGATAAGTATAGGATGGAAGTAAAACCTCGACCAAATATAATTCAAAAAACAACAGAATTTAGCTAGTTAATCAAAGGGTGGCATTTATTAATAGAATTACTGAAAGTAACAATGTGTCTGCCTTGTGATAAGGCAAGATGTATCATCAGAGGCAGCATGGGATGTCAGGGGAGTATGTTGGATGATCTATAACTCTGTAATGTTATAAGTAGATTAAGGCCTTGAGCAAGACATATTACACTAGCGAGCCAATAGCCCATGTGTCTTTTTCTTTGATGGACTGGTGGATATTTTTGGTAAACGTTGGTTGTATGAACACCCAGCGCTGAGACAATGAACACTTATCTGGAGCTGTAGGGAATTTCCTGGACTCATCCAGCTGGGCTCTATTTGGCACATAGCCTGATCAGAACCAGGTGTGGGGGGGAGGTGGATTTAAGCATATATTCACCTTCTCTGCAGCTCCACTACAGTAGGTGCTATATGTAGCCTTTGATTAGGGCCAACATGTTGAAGAGCTTGTCGTCATTGTGCACGTGCAAGTGTCAGCAGTTCTGCTACTAGGAAGCTAAGGAACTAATGGGATATATAGCATGCTATCTTTTTATATTTTATACTGCATGGATCTCTACTACTACTTATGAATGTGGTCTATGCAAAATAGTTTTTTCTGATGTACACAAAGTGTAATAAACTAGAGGCATATGTGTGTATTTGTGTGTTCAGGGCTTTGCTGGCTGGTGGAGGCTTCTCCACGTGGACCTACAGGCAAGGTTATGATGTCAGTATCCCAGTGTACAGCCCCCTGTCTGCAGATGTTGAGCTACCTGAGAAACAGCCCGGGTGAGCTGAATGTCATTAACGTAACCAGTAGGCCTAGGGTGGGCGATACATCGAATATGTCCGATGTCCCGCGTCACTTTCTACACGCAATGTAGTAAATTACTATATCGCGAACATTGAGTATTTAAATTGTCAAATTTTTTTCGTTATCATGTTGCACATGATTCATGATAGTCGAGTGAGTATGACGTCGTGTTAGTTTTCGTTACCCGAAGCAAAACGATGCTGCGTGTTTTCCAGTTTCACTCTCCACCTGACCTTACTCTGCCCCCACTCACTTACGCACCATGGAGGACGAAATCAACATGCAAGTGTTTTGTCAGGAGAATAACAATGGCTAAATCATATTGATGGTTTGTGTTTAAAATGTCTGATGAGCAGCAGTAATTATGTTGAGTGCATCAAGTGCGGAAAACACTCGTTTCCATAATTTACAACAGTGAAAACAGCAGTATGTTCTTGTGGTGGATGTACAGTGTGCTGCAATCCAGACTGGAAATTCATCACTTCTGCCTTAAAATAAAGCGATTTGCCTGCTTAATTTAAGGCCCAAATATTCTTCTGTGGACGAGACTTTGCACAATGTGGATGTATACAAACAGATTGTTTGATCGGCTATTTCTGTAGGCTACGCGGATTAGCTGTCCATACATGTCAGGCATGTGCACTTAACACTTCCCAATACAAAATGTTGGCGTAACTAAGATAATTGCTTGAAATAAACATTTGCTTAGACTAATTTAACTCAGCAAGACGTCCCGAGTGGACAAGATACGAGAGGGATACCTAGGCAACCAGAGCCTGGAATGTAAACAAACGACCAACTTTCAGCGACAAAGCTTTTGGCGACAGGCGTATCGCTTGCCTTATGCTTGCTACGCTGAACAATGTACATAGATAGTTTAGCCTATATATCGTATTGTTGTGCTATTAGGATGGGTCCATAGGTTGCTGTGGAGACCTCAGCATACTGTGTTTTGACTGGTCACAATATGGCCTCAAGGGCGTTGAAGGGTATTGCTCGTCCATAACCAGTGGCTTCCCTGTGGGCTCCACGTCCCCAGCCCCCGGCGTTACTTCATCCTGTCGTCTCAGACAGCCATCCACCGCGAGTACCGCGCTGAGCTGGAGCGCTTGAAGGAGGAGAACGGAGAGACCCTGCTCCTCCTGGACAAGTGCAGCAACCTGTCCCAGCAGGGCGTCTCTTCTGTGCGCAAGCGCTGCTACAAGGGCCAGGTCTACGAATACCCGCAGATCCTGCAGGTGCGCACCACACCAGCACGCACACACACACACACACGCGTGTATCTAACGAGAGCCTTCATGTAGAAAACCAGACGCCATGTTGTGTGTATGTGCGTGCGTGCGTTCGCAGGAGTCATCGTTCTGCGTGGTGCTGCGCGGGGCCCGTCTGGGCCAAGCCACGCTCAGCGACGTCCTCCAGGCCGGCTGTGTCCCCGTGGTCCTTGCCAACTCCTACATTCTGCCCTTCTCTGAGGTCCTCGACTGGAAGAGGTATGCGCAGGAGCCACAGCATCTGATCACTGCTGAGTCTGGGCCGCCGTCGTGGTTGACCCGGGTGCTTTTGTGTTGTTGTTTTTCTCACACGCACACAAACGTGCACACAGGGCCTCGATTGTTATTCCAGAGGAGAAGCTGTCAGAGATGTACACCATTCTGAAGAGCATTCCTCACAGGCAGTTGGAGGACATGCAGAGACAGGTACGTCCACTGAATAACAATACATATTGTGTACAGTGTTTCCCCAACCCTGGTCCTGGAGACCCCTATCAAATGAATGAGTTGGTATCTATCAGACTTCTGCAGAGAGCGATAATGACTCATTCATTTGAATCAGGGAGAAATCTTAAACATGCAGGACAGGGGGTCCCCAGGACCAGGGCTGGGAAACACTTGTTTAGAAGATAGGTTTACGAGCCCCCAGGTAAACTTGTTGTCAAGTAGGATTGGAACATTTCCATTTAGCATGTTACATATGTCTGTACCTAAGCTTCCTAAAGTAGTCTATATAAGGCATAGTGATGTACAGCATATCTGAGGGTCAATGTTTACAGGCTCTAGGAGAAAGTACTCTAATATTTCTGAAGTTACCCCCTTTATAGACCTTTTCGACCTCTCAGTCACGCGTCAATAATAACCAATCAGATTACCTGATTTTCCTCAGCAACGCTTGATGTCCGACAAACAAAGCAGTTGTTGGACTACTACTATGCCATGGGGTATATTAAAGTTTAGCATCTGTGTTCACAGAGTACTATAACTCTAAATATATGCTTGGGCACCCTTATACATTTGTTGTTAGATGTGCTTCGGGAACACAATTCCAACGATATATCATGCCAGAGTCAGACTATAGTGCACAGTATGGTACCACACAGCAGGGAGCTAAATTTATCTGAATTTAAATGATGATGGATTATGTGCGAGGCAGCTGAACTGAAAGTAAACAACATCAACAAACACACGGCTGTTAAAGGTACAGTACAGTAAAATAGCATAAAATATGCATTTGCCTTTGGTATCGTTACTGCAGGCTACGTACTTGGTTGTTTAATTAACTGTTTAATACTTATTCTGTAGCGGCCAGAATAGCATTTCCAGCTAGTGTTGGCTCTCATGTTGTGAATACCGGTAGGTACGGTACAGTATATCCTAGATGTAAGAAGTAGCCTAGAGAGACAGGGTGACATAATCTGGCAAGAAGCACACTGCAATATTATTAGGAATACGAGAGAGAATATCATAATGTCCCACAAGCAACGAAAGTGTGTGGGACATTAGCAACCGTAACCAATGGGGGCCGGTCTTACAGTAGCCAAGTATAGTATACAAGTATACCAAGTTGGAGAGTTATTACTTGAGCTAGATATGAAAAAATAAAAGAAGCAAAACACTCTTCAGAAGACTGGACCGTGTTGATTTGAACTCTTAGTGAAATGAACGGCAGACATCGCCCTCTTTATCTCTCCATTTAATAGCTACATAGAGCCACAATAAACACAAGTGAAAGCCCCTATGAGGAAAGTGCACAGGTTCAAGCTGTTTCTCATTCCTTGTATCAACGCCAACCCATTTACCAATTATAGTGGCCAAACAGACATCTTAGGCCTAGAGCTCAGAGACGGGCTGTGGGTTTGGATTACAACACACACGCTCTGAAACATGGTGGCTCCCTCAGGGGGCTATGGATTCTCCTCTCTATAGCTCTCAGCTATGTTAGAGGCATACGTTTGATGTTTATCCACTGGTCACAACACACCTTTTTGTCTGCTCTTATGGTGCAAATCTGTAATGGGCTGTTTGTATGTCAAACATCTCGATTCCCCTCTCAGACATGACATTAAAAAAAGAGGTGATTGCACTTTAAGTCACTTTTATCTTGGTACTTTCAAATAACAGTAAATGGCTCCCATAGCATCACTACACCTAAATGATTAAATACTGATTTGATTGGAATAGTGACTAGTAAAAGTTTACACTAGCCATTTCATTGGAAAAGTGACTAGTTATCATTTGTCACCTGAATGGTAAATTATGGTCTGGTATCGTGATTACAGAAATAATGAGGTATCTTACTGAAAATAATTGCAATGAATACTAATGCTGCAGTCCATTGCAGTTCGGAAGTCGATATTTCCGAGGTCTACTTCACATCACATCTTCAAATTCGCATCTGCCGAGGACAAATGGCTATCAATTAGGATATTTGTCCACAGCGCCATTAGTTTAGAGAAACGCTAACACTAGAACAGATAATCAGATGAAAGGAGGAGGCTAGTAGACTACCGCACGCTTGCATGTTTCACAACACAAGCTCTATATAAAGTATGAATATTGAAGATGTTCTTGCTATGTAACAGTGTGCCCTGACGCCGTCACGCTGCTGTGACGTCATATGTGTTTATGTTGGCAAACTCGGACTTGAGAAATCGTTAATTAGAGTCAGGTGTGTTGGAGCAGGGAGACATCTAAAACATGCAGGGCAGTATATCCATAGGTTGAACGCTGTTAAACTAAGTGAGACACTTAGGATCTTAATTTAACTGTTCTACAGCGGTGTTTCCCAACCCTGGTCCTGCATTAATATTGCACATAGCTAGACGTTTAATTTCAAACGTTGCAAGAACAGAAGGAAATTCAGCATTTTTATCCAAAGCAAACAACTGTTAACATGCTGGTACAGGTGGGCTGAACTGATTGATGATCAGAACCTTTTCAGATGCATGAATTGACCAGGCTAACCACTAGTTTGTCAATTAGTTCACAGTGAGGCGGTCACGGCACCCCGTCACTACGGAAACTGGCCTTTGCTTGTCTCTCACTTTTTGGGCCGATCAGATCAATATGTTGTCTCATGGATCAGATTCAAAGTGCCTGGCTGGCTGGTGAAGTAAGTAAGTAATGAGGGATGAGCTCATTTGTGAGTCTGACTTGCAGCCAAAATTTATGGAGCATTGTCGGCAAGGCTCTATTTGTCTGTGGCGTGCATGCACGCAACGCACCTCTTGTATGCTCCACCAGGTGGGAAAGCCTATGTAGTTTGCTCTTGAGTGTTACCACGTATAGTTATAGTAATAGAGTATAGTAATTACTATATTCACTGTGAACCTTGCAAGTTATATTTGGATTTACATTTACTGACTTTTGATGTTTACATGCTTTTATTTTATGATATATATATATATATATATATATATATATATATACATACATACATACAGGCATGCACAAATGCACACACAAACAGGTTTATTTTTGATGTGCAATGAAGAGCAAAAGTATTCCCTAGTCTAACCAACAGAGGGCTCTGTTCTTCACCAAGAGGTGCTATTTGTGTTCCCACGCTGCCATACATGCTTGTGTTCAAATAGCGAAAGGTAATGCCTTGTTTCTTAATGGTTAAAAAGAAAAGAAAAAAGCGATCTGCTTTGTTGTAAACATGGAAAACAATCAACACCGGAGAACTAAGACTTGTGTGGTGTCAGGGTGTACCACCTGAAGCTGTTATGAAATAGGAATACATATAGGGTTAAATATATGGATATATGTCATCAATCAAACTTGATAACACTTCCTGTGCACTCGCTATTGTAAATAAATAAAGGGGAAAACTGACATAACATTAACTATTGATATATTAACTAAGATCTTTACATATGGAAGTCAGTACAGATTAATTAATGTCTTTAATCATCACATTAATATATATGAATGAAATATTGAATCAGTTACATGTATGAACAGAATGATGTCCTACTTTCTAATGTCCATAATCTCTTATTATAGATTACATAAATCAATCAGTAGCCAGACACCTATGTTCAGACACAAACCTGCTTTCAAATTTGACTTGCTGTTGTAGCATGCCTTTAGTAAAAGGCTAAGTGCTTAACAGCTGTGAGATGTTAACTGCTCAATTTGAGGCCTCTGAGTCTGTATTGTGCTTTGACTCCCCAGAGCCTAGTTTGGGTCAAAACCTTAGAATAGAATATAGCTAGGCCTATATTAGGTCAGTACAGCCTGTCTGTCAGTCAGTAGTTTTCAGTTTTGAGGCTATAGCTTTCAACAACTCCTGCCTGAAGCCTGCCCCAAATGGTAGAGTGCAGCTAAAGTCTGCTTTGGGTCTTACATTGGCAGAAACCACTGAATCTATAGATGTTTTGACAGCACATGGGTATAGTACTAATTACTGGGAGGTCAGGCTGTCCACATGAAACAGGATGGGTTTTTCCTCTCATGCTTTTTGACATGTCAGAAACATTAATAATGAGCCAAACATGGTCTACATGCTTTGTCATTGTGCTCCATCGCCAAATGCAGACTACATCAATCTGCTCATGACTACAACTTGCTTTTGACCAGTTATTTGGAAACGTTTTTTGGAGTTGACTGACCAATGAGTTATAGCTATTTGCCAATAGGCAGAACATGTTTTAGAGGTTACTTTTTTGTGTTCACTACTAGGCACTTTTTGCTGTAGAATGCATATGTATCTCACATAGATTATATTATGTTTATTGCCCTTGTTTTGAGGATGGCATTTATTTACTTTTATAGCATTGCTGTAAAAGCATGAAAAGGTTCTGACTCTGTATGTTAATGCTTATCCACACCTGAGATGAGATGGAACCTTCTAGACAAGTGTTTTGGAATGAGATGGAATGACCCAAAGATTACGTGAAGTGCTTTGCTTCTGTCAAGGCGCTTCCTTGACTTCCTTGCTCATAAAATTCCTGCAGGCGCTATGAGGGGGCGGAGTTGTCGGGAGAGAGGGCAGAGTGAGAGGGATTCTCTTAGGCCGGCACAGTTTGCTCTCTGCCTGCTCCCAGTCGGAAAGGCACCTTTCATCACCGTCTGATTTATGGGCCATCGGGAACCCTCCCCTAGAGATTAGAAAGTCCTTTTGAATTCTCCTCATCGACCACCCCCCGCCCCCACAGAAACATAAGGGCTGTTTTTGTGTTGGCGTACATCTCAGATGCTAAGCGGCTAAGACAAGAGGGGCTTAGGGGAATAGTTGGAGGGGGAGGGGGGTGGACTGGAGGTTGCTGGGGTGGTTCAGTTCAACTCAACTCATGTGCCACTAGGAGTTGTCTCTGTGGGCCATATGACAACACACGCACCAGTCGACAAAACCGTGTGCTGCAGTCTGAGGGAGACGCAGTCGTGCTGTCTGCACGCACACACACACTCACATATATAGGAACTGTAACTTGAATTTAGATTATTTGACACTAGAATGTAAATGTATGAACAAATGCAGGCTGGAACAGGGATTTGTGATTCGTAGTTGCGCATAGCGTTACGAAAATGTTGTTTTTGTTTTGAAACTCCTCTACTTGCGAAAACCGTGAGTCGGGGCAGATATTCGGGGTGCCAGTGTGACATATTTGAGGGGGTACCTTCTTTATACATGAGCTCAGCCCCCACAGCTCTGAGAGGAGCTCTAAAGCAGGAGCGCATTGTGTGAAGAAGCAGTCTGCTGTTTGAAGCCTCATTAATCGATAAGAGGCTCCACTCCCCTCTGGACTGTCCCTTGACGTCCCGGAGCAGGGGTCAGGACTTGTAGGAAGCTACCCTGCTGCAGGTAATGGTGCAGCACAATAGTGCAGCACGTTTGCAAGTGAAGGTCACCCGCTCACTCTGCACGAGCCCAGAGTGCCTCATTGTCCATGAACCACAAAGCGTCTGCTCCTTTTATTACTTACCCGAAGGAAGGCACAAGACCGAGGCCTAATGTGAATAAGCACGCGTCAGATTTATGTCATAAACGCCGTGATCTAGGCTGCAGCTAGAGGACTGAGTTGAGTGACAGGCTTCCTGAAGGAGTTTTCCGTGATGTATTGCGAGCTGAGTATTTGAGCCCCCCCCCTCTCCTCCACCCACAGCAATGTGTCAGGGTGTAGTGGATGAGGAGAAGACCATAGGAGGCTTGTAGCAAGAAGGCCCGTCACCAGTCAGTGCTGCTGAAATGATGACTGGAGCAGTGTATGGTGGAATACGAGCATCTAAGCGAGACTGTGTTGTGATCATAGCCTATGGTGCATGCATGATTTAATTTAAACAGTGTTGTTGTTGTTTTTTAATGTCACACAGGCTCGCTGGTTCTGGGAGGCTTACTTCAGCTCCATGAAGGCCGTTGGCATGACAACGCTTCAGATCGTCAACGACCGCATCTATCCCTACGCCTCACGTACCTACGAGCAGTGGAACAGCCCGCCTGCGGTGGTACGTACCATGCCGTCACGGGGTCACTTTGATTTGCTGTGTATCATTGATCCCGTCCTCCAGAGAGGACAAGGGTTGTCTCATGCCGCCACATTAATGTCCGCAAGGATGAACGCAAACCATATTCCTGTCAAACGAAGAAGCAGCGCTTTTAGCACGAAAGGCGGGCTTCTAAAGCTGAGCAGAGGAGGATGCACTGTATATTTCACAAATCAAATCAAAGGCCGTTCTATCACCAAGCCCGAGGAAGGAAGAAATGGCTCTCTGAACCCCTCGTTCTCTGTGATTGACTGCTACTGTACAGCCACAACTGTTGATTGGTAAGCAGCACTGCTCTGTAATATTTCAACAAATTTGAACTTTGACCAGATACCAATAAAAGTCATCGCAACTGTTTGCATCCTATCTGGAGAATAAGAATAAAAAAAACACTAACCAACTGCATGCAATGCAGTGTTCAAAGAAGGGCAGCTGGCTCGGATGTTTACATTGATAAACAATTGAAAACCACCCACTAACTCTGGAAAATATCCTCTCTTGCACAGCTCCTTTTGATTTTGCTATTCTGCAGTTTGACACGCATGCTCAATTGTGTCTTGTGTGTTTTTTCATTTCTTTTTTAAGATTGCACCATTACAAACCTATATTCCAGCGAGTCTTTTTATTGATGACCCCCTGGTATGTTTAAGTACTCTTTCTCGCACACACACACACACAGAAAGTTTGTTAGACACCCAGCCAATAGCGCGGCAGCCAGTTTGTGTCAGCATATCTGCCCTGGGAGGATGCCTCCACTGTGGTGAAAAATAAGTTCCTGCATGTCTGAGTCATTGAGCATCTACAGAGAAGGCTGGATCTGGCTCGTGCACACGTTTGTGCTCTCACGCACATGTGATGTCCCCCTGCAGTTGCAGGATTGTGTGTGTGTGCGTGCATGCGTGCGATTGTGTGTGTGGATGCAGACAGCCTGGCTGTGCGGCCCTCTCCCAGGAGCTATTAATCAGCCCAGTCTCAGTACATCTGTCAAATGTCTGTGTTGCCCAGTGTAATACTGAGCCAAATGCTAGGATTTGCGAGTAGAGCAGTAATCAGGTTGTTTTTGTGTACGAAAGAAAACCTATTATGATTCCTGCCATTTTCACCATCTCAAAGGCAAACAGCTTTCTAGGGTTAATTGATTTATACACAGCCCGCTGCTGAGCATAACCACTGTTGCCTTTTGCCTCCTCTGAATAGGCAGCTTGTTAATCAACATTCACACTTTTTTTTTTTATTCACACGTGTTTTTGTGTGTCCGTCTATTTTGTCCCAGCCTCGCTTTTCTAACCATCGGTACCTCAGGTGTCTGGGCTTGTCCACTGGCCGATAATTGTGCCAGGGTTCAAGCCTATAGTCATTCCTGCCTTGGACAAGCAATAAGGCTTTCTTGACAGTTTCAGTGGAGGCACGGTGAGAAGAACTTGAACACAACACTACATATCTCAGGCAGCAGCCCCCCTCTCTCATGTAGTCTTTAGGCTGGTAATTGAAAGCACATTTTCCAGGCTTGCTGGTGCCTTTGGAAGAGGCTGTCAGAATAAGGGACAGGCTGCTTTTTGTTTGGGAGCTGGAGATAGTGAGAATAGTTGGAAGATTTTTACATAACATGACTTGAGGCTGTTTGTGGCTTAAAACACGAAGAAGCTTTAGAACAATATAGTCTGGTTGTGTGTGTGTGTGTGTGCGCGTGTGTGTGTGTGTAAGCTCTAAATTGTTAAAAGGCCCACCTGGACTATGGCATTGTTTTGACACTTTTAAATCCCATTGCATTATTTTTCAGGATAGTACAAAATACTCAATCCAAAATACCACAGTAAAACGTTAAAACTAACTAGCTAACTTTTCATCAATTTTATTCCATCAGACAAATTACTCAAGCGCCTCTTTTACGCATTTTAATACTTTGGTGTCACCCAGCTAGTTTAATTATTTCCCCTCTTCTGCTTGTATGACATTGTCGGAACAACCACATGGAAGTTTCCACTTGCCAGTAAAGTGAGTTTTTATTGGCCGAGGAGTGACTGATGTTGGGCACACGGTGGTGACTGGTGTCTCTGTTGACAGACGAGCGTGGATGCCGCTGAAGGAGCCACATAACCACCGGCTTATGTCTGTGGGCACCTGGGGTCAGTGCAGACACTCCTACATGGACGACCTTTAAAGGAGCCTGCAGATTTATTATGCCTAGTCCATCCTCTCTCTAACCCTCTCAGATGAGTTGTGAAGCGTCCCTTTAACCACTGGGTGTGTGAACACTTTGGGTGGGGTCTTTGATGAAGTTTATAAATGAAAGGCCCTGATTCTCCACTGTTTGCATTGGCGGTGGGGCTGTGCTCCTTGCTTGTAAATGAGGTAAAGGGCGTCATATTGCCATGCTGTGTTTTTTTTTAAATTCTTTTAAACTGTTAAATACGAGAGTCAACAGGGATTGGTCCTTGAACTGACATCACGGTTGGTATCTTTAGTTCCTTTCAGTGGCTGTGAGTGTGTGTGTGTGTGTGTGTGTGTGTGTGTGTGTGTGTGTGTGCGCGCGCATGCCCTTTTTTACGGCATTGTTTGGTTTAGCAGCGTTACTTGATCTGAGTCTGGGCCAGTGCAGATCCCAGGGTTTACAGGCCATTTAATCTGAGAGCCAGGAAAGAGACCCAAGTCCCACATTAACTCTGACGCCCTTTACCATTCACCAGCTGGCAGACCATGCTCCTCCACTCTCCTCCTGCTGCTTCCTCCCTCTGTAGCTCCCCGTGTCTCCGGCCTCCACGTCTTCTCTCAGCAGACTGGAGCTCAATGAACCCTGCTTTATAGAAGACATCTGAGCTGCACAGTAAAACAGTGTCGTAGCATTATCACCAAGGCAAAAGATAAATTCATGTTCTTTTGCATGTTCTTTTTGTTTCTTATTGTACAGCCCATAATCCTGCATTTTAATTCCCCATGCTCATTTTACAGGCTTTCTTAAGCTTTCTGCGTTTGTTTTTAATACTCGCTACTGAATCTTTTTGGTTTGCCGTGGCATTCTGGATCACTTCTCACTAGGGGCCTAGTGTTCTCTGTGCTGACTCTATTAGCCCCTGAGAGAGAGGTTATTGGATGAGTTTTCACTGTAAAAACGGGGGGGAAAACAATCTGGAAATCACTGCAGGTGACCTCACCTCCCAGTGAAGTAACATTATGGTGCCTTAAATCACAGACAACTTGACAGATTTTGTGCGTGCGTGCGTGTGCATGAACATGAGGCTGTTGGTGCCACACTGTGCATTTGTATTGGCAGAGAGGCTGACTTCACCTGGGTGTCTTTTGTTGGTCATTTGTTTCCCCCATGTAGAAATGGTCGAGCGTCAACAGCCCCCTGTTCTTGCCCCTCATTCCCCCGCGGTCGCCGGGCTTCACGGCGGTGGTGCTGACCTACGACCGCATCGACAGTCTCTTCCGGGTCATCACGGAGATCTCCAAGGTGCCCAGCCTGGCCAAGCTACTGGTGGTGTGGAACAACCAGAACAAAAGTCCCCCGGAGGGTGAGCTGGGATGAATGCTGTAGTGTTGTGTGGGGGAAGGGGACTTTGGTTACAGCAGGACATCTCATCCATAGTTAAAGGTGCAGTCAGCGATGGTAAGCTGTCTGTATGTTTTATGCGTAGTGGTCCTACGCAGCTCAGGTTCTGTAAGTGGGAATGCAAACAAAGACCACGCAACACTATCCCAGCCTTGGTAATGTATGTCCAATGTGGCTTCTGAGGGAGCCACCCTATGGCATTGAAGGGAGAGGTGAGTTGAAATATGAACAGTCTTACTCCAGCATCCCTGACGCTACCTTTTTAAAGCTTCTCATAGTCTTTTCTTCACCTCATCATGTGGGCCGCACCTTTCACCCAGTCAGGTCAGATTTAACCGGCATGATTCAGTAACTTGCCAGAAGTGGTGTTTGCATGCAATGACCGCTAGGCTTGATGCTTTGTGTTGGCATAGTAATCCCTAGCCAAACACACCTCCAACTCGTGCCATTCACACAATTATGCCTCCACAAACATCACGTTACACCCATGTGATATCTACAGTATATTTTCAACATGACCATGACCAACAGGACCAACATTATGCTTTCAGTCACCTTTTCATCCATACTTCAGATAACCATGAGACCTATTAAATGTGTTATTGGGATGCATATGGGAAATGTGCCTTGATTTAACTGCCAACTTGACGTTGGCGGCTGCATTCCCTCCGCCTTCTATTTTCTTCATGCCATGGTGGTTTTTAAAGCCCAGAGAGGAGCTCCTGATGTGCAACAGATGAGTGATGACGGAAAGCGCAGCCAAGACTGAAGAAAAACTGAGAGGCATGACATGATGGCTTGTGGGAGCCAAGACTCTCTGTCTCTCAGCGAGTGAAGAGAGCAGCGCCGTGCCTTGGGATATAAAACTCAAACGCCGCCTTTTGTAATAGAAATGTTACTGTCCAGTTATGCCTCCTTTTCACCGTTTGTTTTCTCACACAGACGCGTCTGTTTGATCTGAGTTCAGCTGACCGTGTCGGAGGTTTCGTTCAGATCTCCCTGACGGGGAACTGGCTCTAGCTTGTCTAACATTCCCTCCACCTGGCTGCCTGCTCTTATCATCACGGCTGTTTGTCTGTAACACAAGACTAGAGCCGTTATTTTAGCCCATTTCAAACAGGCATCAGCGGGAGCTGTTGTTAGTGGTGATTTATTGAGCCACGTGCTCTAATTATTTCCCTTCATTTGGACATTAAGTATACAACCTGTCACACAGCCTTTCCTTACCGACAGCCCAGCTTGGCTTTCAGAATAGGGCCGGTCTTGACCAGGAATTAAACATATCTTTCTGTTAGATAGTCAGCTAATGTAATAAAGCAGCCAGGCCACTTGGAAGGGTGCCCTAATGGGCCAGTGCTGCACCTGGTTCGAGCGTTGTTTCACCCATTAGAATTAGCAAGAGGTCATTGGCGGGTCAAAGTGTAGGGGTACGCTCATTACGAATACAGATTTCACTTCACTCACTCACACATTAATTATTCACACAATTTACATCATGCCCCAAAACTCACTGTTTATTTGCTCCATGACGGATATCAGTTAGCTTTGCACCTCGCTAGACGTCATCAAGAGCACTTTTAGACATCTGCCAGGATGTAATATAAATGTCTCACATTGCAAAATAGTATAATTTTCAACCTATTCTCAAAAGGTTGACATCATGCACTGTGCAATGCCGTGTTTTATATGTATGTACCGTTTGATTGAGGGTGTAATGACCAGCGTGTCTGAACTGAAGGTCTCAAAATGTCGGATGTGTTTCTGCGTCTTTTTGCCGGCGATCAGAGTCCCTGTGGCCCAAGATCGCCGTGCCTCTCAAAGTGGTACGCACCACGGAGAACAAGCTGAGCAACCGCTTCTTCCCCTACGACGAGATCGAGACGGAAGCCGTGCTCGCCATCGACGACGACATCATCATGCTGACGTCGGACGAGCTGCAGTTCGGCTACGAGGTGAGCGCCAGCCCTGCGGTTATAACCCCCCCCCCCCACCCCCACCTCCCCACCCCCATTTGAGCTGAAATCTGCCTCAGCAGACACTTGGCCCCGCCCCACCCCTCCCAGTAGACCACAGCAATCTAGCCAAGCGCTTCATGTTGATCCCCAGGTTTAAGGTAATTCAGGGAGATTACAGCCACAGTCTCTGCTTGTCGGTGGAGCGTGTGTGTGTGTGTGTGGGGGGGGGGGGGGTGCGCGCGTTTGATGTGCGAGAAACGATGACAGGCCGTGGTGGCATAATGTTTCCCATGCTCCACGAGCGGCAGCACTCACCTGAAGGCATTCAGGAACGCATTCGATACAATTGTGCTCAATTTAAGCATAATCACAGCGAATTAGAGGCAGGGCACCGTGGAGGACAAGTGTCTTAACGGGATGCCGGGACTCCTCCTGCGGCCCCAGTCACAGGATTACACAGGCTGCTGGCAACATAAAGCTGCCTGTCAGAGAGGAGACCTATACCAGGCATCCCCAGAGACATCTCTTGTGAATTACCACCAGTGATCTATGGGCCAGACAGGCCCTATTTGGGAAAAGTGGAAGATTCATTATGCACTAAACGTTTGACTGAGGCCAGGATGTGATCGCTCATTTCCCCCGCGTGAGCCGCCGTGGTTCTCGCCTCCGCGCAATGTAGCCGAGCGCGTGAGCCAGTGTGTCTGCTGGGCCCGCCATCTCTCTAGGTGTGGAGGGAGTTCCCGGACAGGCTGGTGGGCTACCCTGGCCGCCTGCACCTCTGGGACCACGAGATGGGGAAGTGGAAGTACGAGTCAGAGTGGACCAATGAGGTCTCAATGGTCCTGACTGGAGCTGCCTTCTACCACAAGGTAACCCTGGGAACCCACGGTCTGGGGTGGCTCCTTCTCTGGAACTGTATATCATGCACATAGTTTATCACTGCTTAGAGTATGAGTGTGCATATGTATTGCATTAATTATTTGGAATGCTGACATACTCTGCATTTGGAACATTGATTTATTGAGTTTGGATTATTGTAGTAATTTTCAATAGAAAATTGTCATTGGTGGGGTGTTGATGTGTATATGGAGCCATCCATCTATCTAATATGGAGATAGATGGTACAGGGTCACAGGTGGAGCTAGGTTATCACTAGCCAATACATCAAGGGATGTTGCTTTGTTGAGGTTAAAGGTTGGGTTCACTACTTAGTTCATACTTAACCAAAGGCATTGTATTTCAAACAATAGCTGCTCCTGTTCATGGTTCATTGTGTGTGTGCGTGTAACTGCTTTCATTCCAGTACTTCAACTATCTGTACACATACAAGATGCCCGGAGACATAAAGAACTGGGTGGACGCCCACATGAACTGTGAAGACATCGCCATGAACTTTCTGGTTGCTAACATCACGGGCAAAGCCCCCATAAAGGTACTCCTCTCGCCGCACGTGCGTCGAGCAGATGTCCCTGTGTCTGATCGCGTCTCACCCATGCATCGCACCACACCCTCCCCCTCGCATTGGTCCAGTCTATAGCCCAGCCGTTAACCTCCCTTATCTGGGCGTCACTCAATGGCACTCCCCCTCCCTGAGCATGTTTTAGATCATAGACTTTCCCCTCCAACACCCTGCATTTCTTACAGGGCTTCTCTCGCAAAACAATTCCCTGTGTGTGTGTGTGTGTGTGTGTGTGTGCGCGTGCGTTTGTGTGTGCGTGTGCGCACACGTGCAAATGAGGCTCATGCATACACTCACAGGTCTAGAGGAGTGGGTGTGGGCATCTGCTATGGTACAGATGTGATGGATGTTAAACAAAAAGGCCGTACATCACTCCGTACCTGGCATGCAGTAGGCACGTATAATTCTATAAATAATCTGAGACAGACCTTTATGGTCTGTGTGCAGTTATTAAATAAGACGATGCAGTGGACTATACAGTTTCTGACTGGGAGAGGGCAAGTCTGCTACTACTAGTAGGGTAAACATGTTTCAGCCAGGGGTTTACACATGTAATCAGTGGTAACTTATAGCCAATGCCAAAAACATGTCGTTTTTTTTATCCAGCCATCCTCATAAATGTGTGCATTCACATGCACACGTTTTAAAAATAACATGGTCGCATAAAAATAGTCTAAATGATTTAACGGCATGTGGGGGGGGCGCTGTATGGGTGTGTCAGTCAAAATCAGGTGGTGAAGTGCTACTTCGTGTCTAACTAAACCAAATATTGTGCTAGCACCTCGGCCTGGTCAGACCGCGTCTTTGCACAGACTGTAGCTTCCTAGCTTTAAGGGAAGGCTTATCCAAAATCACACACGCCGATTTAATGTATATGTTGGCCTATAACGTGGATAATGTAACTGACTGTCCTTAACCTTGATGGTTTAACAGAGGTGCCATATATGCACACCTTACGACTCCGCACCTGTGAGATTGTCTGTCAAGTCGGTCTAGCTTTAGCCATTCAATACAAAATTGGCAGTCCATCTTGACAAAGCCTGTTGCTTTAAAGGGAATAATAGGAGCTGATCTGATTGGCTATAATTTAAGACAGCCCCCCACCACTGAAAATGTATTCATTCTCATCTAACCCTTTTACAACTGCGCCACTGTTTCCGCCATTGCCACGTCCCGAAGTTAGCAAATACGTTAGATTGACTTGGTCCAAGCCTCCACTTTGACCTTTATTAGGAAAACTATGGATTATCCTCACAACCTTCCGAAAGGCATCTTGCAAGTGGACCCCTAAAGGCTTTACCTGTGGTTGTGTTTAGGTAACGCCCAGGAAGAAGTTCAAGTGCCCTGAGTGCACTGCCATCGACGGGCTGTCTCTGGACCAGACCCACATGGTGGAGAGGTACGGTGGTTGGCAGCGCTCGCCTGCCCTTATACAGTGCAAACTCTTTAGCATATTTCAGTCGCTTCTGCTGTGATCAGTGTATTATTCACTATGTGAATGTCTTCATTGTGCTTGGCTTATTACATTTTTAAAACATTGTTTTTAGAAAATTTCACAATGTATTTTAATAAATGTTTTGTCATGTTGTCATCTATTTAAATCATCTTTATATTGCAAGACAGTGTACAAGGGTATACTTTATACAGGACTACAAAACATTACTGAAATGTTTCTTTTTTTTCTTTAGATCTGAGTGCATCAACAAATTTGCGTCCGTGTTTGGTACAATGCCCCTGAAGGTGGTTGAACATCGTGCTGATCCAGTGCTGTATAAGGATGACTTTCCAGAGAAGCTCAAGAGCTTCCCCAACATTGGCAGCCTCTGACTGGCCTTTAACCGAGGTTTAGGAGCCCCCTCCCACTCTCACAGCCTCCAGAGTCTTATACATGCCACCTACCAATAATTTAAATCTCTGTTATATTAGTAACAAAACTACTGTAGGAATGTGTGTGATTAATCGACCACACACATTGCTTCCCTTGCTAGTCGGCATCAGCAACGCTAGTCTGTTAAACATGGAATTATTAGGTCAAATATTCGGAGCCATTTGAATCTAATAATCTCATTCTTCAATAACCAAATTGTATTTTAAAAGCCCCTGGCACAGTGCCACACATTTCATACGATTTGGTTATTTGAAGAATGTGATTAACAGTTTCAGATGGCTTTTATACTCGATTAGACAATGTTTAACCTTATACCTGACATCGTGTTTAATATTGATTTGATGGTGTTAGATTAGTATAAATTTAAATGTTTGCAAGTGCTCTCCCTCTCCATTAGCCAAATAAGTATTATTGATCAAGTCAATTAATCACAACGCAGTCTCAAAGGGCTGTACAGCCTACATTTCACATGGAAACAAACGACACACCTACACTGATTAATACTCTGTATATATGTTATTTCTTGGCAAGGTGGAAATAATGACAAACCCTTATCCATGGAGTTAGTGGTTTTACATTACCTAGAAGGTCAGCCTTATGGTGATGATTTGTGTTTTGGAGCAGGAGACCCTGTGGGTTCTGGTAGCTCTGTAATGAACTTAAATGCAAAGCTGCCTTACTGCATCTTTAAGAGTAGATTATACAGTATATGTACATGTATAGTATCTTCTGTACATCATGTACAGTATAAAATGTCTGAAAGATAGTTAACTGTTAATATAGTAATTTTAATTTATGAAGCTTGAACTGGGAATATTCTTTGAACCAGTAATACACATTCTATTCAAATGGTTCTGTTTGTAAAAAAAAAAAAAAAAAAACACTAGATGAAAATTATGATACAATAAATATGTATATTGAAAGTTGGTGTTCCATTAATGATAAATTAAATATCACAAAAATATACTATAGACTGAAGGTGTCTGATCCTTTAGATATTTTATATTTTAGGCTGAGCAAGCCATGAATTTGGGACACATTTAAAAACAAGAGTAGATTATACACCTAAACACCTCTTAAAGGGTCCAGTGACAAAAGCTAGTTGAACGTTTTAATTGTTTAATGTCTGGCATCTTAAGTGTAGTTTAGTTACTCTTTGTATACTCTGTGTATAAACAGATGAGTTATTGATTCACAATAAACTGAAGAACATAGGTGTCTAATGTTCTCACATCTGAGAAATATGTTCAATGGCAACATAACATCTGTTTTTCCCTGCTTTACATTTTTTGGTACTTTTACATTTTGTGTGATTGTTATCAGTTATTATGTACCCATCTGTTTAAGTTAATGCTATAATATTGAAAATAATACACATTTAAAAAAAGAATACCTTGCCTTGTGCTGTTTTATTTTATCTTTTTTACTTTTGTAAGTGTATTGTATAAAAGGGAATTATGTTCCAAATGTGTATATTGTATTCTTTTTATTTTATAGATGGTAAATAAAGAGATACAAGTCAGATTGCCTTGTTGTGTTTAAGTATAGTGGAAAAGAAATGACCTAATGTTGTACCATCTAGACCTTTCATGATGCTGCCAGAGCATTCATAAGTGCTGTAGTTAAGTCAGAGTATGTCCCCTGTTAATATACACTCATACACTGCCTAATCTACCCTGTACAATGTCAGTGGTTTGAAAGGGCGCATCGTGTATTTCTGTCATCTTCGATTAGTGTGACATTTTTGTTGGTCTTGTGATCTTATTTCAGAGTTCAAGTCCCTTCAAAGACAGTGAAATGCACGGGTTTCATACTGTAACAACAGAAATGACACAATAATGTAGTTCTGCCAGTGTGCAGTTTAAAACAATTGGTCTACTCTAACACAAATCAGAAATGTAGATTGTGCTTGACAGTTTAGTACAATAAAAATGTTATTTGGAAGTGATTTTGTTTTAAAACTCCCAAATGCTGGCAGTTATTTGCATGATATACTTAGTTGCTCCAAGGAAATATTGTTGTATGAACCCATGCAATGAAAATGAAGATATATCTGTATAATGTTAAAAGCTTGAGGAATGCATAACCTATTTGGCTTTATTAATATTAACCTACAACATAATTATATGCCACCAGCAAATTATCAACCCCAATATCATTAAACCTTTCCATGGTATATCACATTAACACAAGGACAAATACTGAATCTTCATACAAGTGCAATAACTTACTGTATTTTAATCACACACAACACATATGAGAGCAGACACAAGTAATAACATGTATACCATATTTTCAAAAGCAATATAACCGCTTAAAGCCACTAAAATAAAAATCCAAACTCATCAATATAATTAATCTCACCACAAGAGAAACAAAGAACATACTTCAGTATATGATTAGTACATTATCAACAAACCAATGAGAACAACTGAAATAAAGTCAACTTCATTTGCCAACCCCTAAAAAGTAAACAGTAGACTTACATGAAATTAGTAATAAGTCCTAGGGTCTTCAAACACTCCAATTTTACATGCACAATGTGCATGCATTCTGTATGCATCAGCACAAAGATTGACATAATTCTATACTGATTGTCTGAATTCAGTAGTATTTGAAAATTAAAGATGCATAGTTTTCTAGTACTACATTGTATGTTTTAAAGCTTTAAGAAACGCTTCTTTGGTTTCATAGGTGTTAGAAACATAATAATGTACAAATAGAGATGAGAGCAAGTTAAACTGGTGAACTGAACTGGATCTTGTAAACCATTGGTTTTCAAACGTTTGGAGCCATAACCCACAAGATAGTTATCCACCCCTCTTGTAAGAGGGCTAGGGGATCAGACACATCTTTCTTATTTTGCCCATGCCATATTGCATAAAAATAAAATAACCATTAACCCATTGAACAAATTATTAATATGTTATTAAAAAAGTATTTTTCACAATTAAAAATAAGTTCTTAAAACAATCATCCCCTTGGGGGGTTCTGACCCACACTCTGAAAACCACTGGACCTCCAGACCATTCCCAAGACCAAACAGGTTCCACAAAGACAGACTGTCCGCTCACACAATCCCACCAAGGCCCACAGTGTCCCAGTGTTAATTAAAAAACCTGGCTGGCCACACGGCTGAGCCCTACCCCAGAGCCTATGGGGGGAGAGAACCAGTTCACTGTGTGTGTGGTGGTGGTTGTCTACTTTGAAAGCAGAGCCATGACAGCTGAGAGGGAAGCATGTGCAAGGCATGTTTGTTTTGCATTTACCCCGCAGCTGTGTGCACTGTCCTTTTCCCAGAACACCGGAACACAGCAGACAGATCACGGCTCACCCTCGTAGCTATCCCTCAGCTAAGGCCGGAGAGAGCAAATAGATTGAGAGGGGGGAGGGGCGGGGGTCCAGATCGCAACCCCAGCTTTGAGAATGTGTACTGTGCAGTCAGTATTGCATGCATATGCATTAGATTTGGACTGGAGAGTGAAACTGGATGTAATTTGGTGGAGGCCAAGGTGATGTGCTCTGCTGACAGGTTATACCCTGCATCCTGCTCCATGGACCTACCCAGAAGGAGAGGGAATGTGGTTCAGTTTAGGGAATTAGAGATGGTTCCTCTGCCTAAGGTGTAGTACAAGGTATCGGGTTCCTTTTCCAAGCCCATGAAAGCCTTTGTTTTGATTTAGGACTGAATCCGCCCTTGCCCCATTGATGAACCGCATCTTCTATTTCTGTTACTGCCAAAAACCCTGACCTTCACGCAAACGCAACGTGTGCGCATGCAAACACACGCATTGTTAGG
This sequence comes from Typhlichthys subterraneus, assembly GCA_027564835.1. Lineage (NCBI taxonomy): Eukaryota > Metazoa > Chordata > Actinopteri > Percopsiformes > Amblyopsidae > Typhlichthys > Typhlichthys subterraneus. The sequence continues at coordinate 11,593 of JAODUH010040177.1, read as the reverse complement.
GTGCAGAACCAAGGTTGACGGGTGGATCCAGCGAACCTGATCCTTCTAGAATGCCTTATCTTTACATGCAAGGGGTTTTACTTAAACTGGTCCTGTTTACACTTCATGCCAAGAAATTAATGAAGCAGGGCTCAAAATTCAGACAGCTCAACGCACGGCTCCACACACTATCTATCCACATGACGGGGACATTGTGACACCATAGCAGTACTATCATTGGCCAAGATATCATTGCCAGCGCACAGCTTGTTTGCCTACATGCCATAGAGCAATGGTTTTCAAACTTATCAAGACATAGCCCCCAAAATACATTCTATATAGTTGGGCTTGAACACTATAAAGTGTCTAGTGATTGCGTAAAACATTCTCCTGACCCACACTTTGAAAACCACTGCCATACAGTGTGGATAATATAGCCTGGTAAAAGCATCCTGATTTTTCAAACCTCACTTCTACGAGTTGCTTCACTTTCTTTGTCAGTCCAGGCACTCCCAGTTAAAATTGTCTGTCAGCCTGCCGAACACTACCAGCCCTCGCAACAGCATGTTTTTGGGTAGTTCATTTGGTGCTCACAGAAATGAATTGTCCCCACGTGGTTTTTGCATAGCAGAACCACTCACAGAATCAACAGAACTTCTGGATGATTTTACCAGGCTGGCAAATATAGCATCTATCAAACAATTCAATAACGTAATTTGGCATTACTAATGACACATTTCTGTGTATGCGTTATTGTTATTTTCACATACAAATATGTAAGGAGTTAACTGCACACATGCCATTTTCTTTTACAGTATATAGAGGGCTGCCAGATGTATGGACATCTAGTCAGTGTTTTCGTAATGCCTATTGGGGAAAACCAACCATCCTAGAGGTGGTTCAAATCCTTTTGTCCATGATACTGCGGTGCTATCCATGCATTAAAATGATTATTGGCTAATGTTTTACTTGGATTAAAAAAAGACAATGAAAGGCAAATTCCCCTGGATGGATTCGACAGCTGACAAACAATATAACTCCCATAGACAACGTCCACATGCTTGAATAAAAAATGAGCTGTGGAGTTTTAGGTGTAAACACTGTGTGACACTGTGTAATCAGTAACTCTCATCTGTTACAAAGGTAGCTGCTGATGACGTCAGTGTTATTTCTGGCAGGCAGACTGACCAGTGGGCACTTGTCTGATACACCAAAAAGTGGAAATGCAGGGTATGTCCACTTTGAGTTTGTCCTCCTGAAAAACAGAGCTGAGTCTGTTTGGAGACGGGCGCTCCCATGCTCTCTACAGCCCTAAAAGCAGCATGCCTGCTGAGCACCTCTCATACTCCCACACTCCACTTCCTGGTCTCACTTCTCCTCCATCGCCCCAATCCTTCCTCCCTCTTGGTTGCAGACTGTGGACATCAGCAGGCCAAGTCAGCATGGCAGGTGGAACGATCATTCTGTCCATACTAAAACAAACCACATTTCATCTGTTTGACTTTAATATGGTGGAAGGTAGGACCAATGATAACTGTTACAGCGATGAAAATTCGAAACAGAGGGTGTTATTTTTTACTTGACTTCTTGTGTTCTGACAGTTCATAATATGGCTTTAGGTTTATCTTTACACAGTTTTGTCTGTGGCAAAAAACAAATGTGTACAAATCTAACAAAAAATATGTTTGTTTGTTTTTTTTGTTGCCATTTTTCATAATAAAAACAGAAATACAAGGAGAGGATAACAAACAAAACACTTTAAATAAACCAAGAAAGAAAAAAAAACACCCCACAATAAAACCTATATTGATATTTAAAGCTCTGTACAAACAAAATATCCTCTATTTTAGCGAATACAGTAAATGCAGGGATTTGTTAATAATTATGTTTCTCCTCTATTGGTTTTCTTTACACTATACTGCCACCTTGTTCTTCTCACAAAGCGCTCTGCTGGTCACAAATAAACGAGTCTGTGGTTTAAATCGGTTCTGCCGTGTCAATAAGCTTGTATCTCTTATCGTGTTCTCCTTGTGTACATTCTTCACCCATCCACATATTTGCATAATTACATAGTTTGCTCAATGTTTTCAAAGATAAAGAAGTCTCTACAATTTAAATTGTAGTGCCGCCCTTTTCCAAATGGTGGGCTGGATTTTATATTTCAGGGGTCATATGTAGTCCAGCAGGTTTTACCAGATCATGTGGCCCAGGAAATGGCTGCACTGTGCTCTTTGGCCTTCATGCGCAAAGCGGCAATACTAGAGGACTTTCTGTCAGGGTCCATGTTGAGATCGTACCCGTTGATGCCTGTTCCAACGCCAGCAGGCCCCCCGAACAGGCTGCCCATGTGCGCCTGTCCCACGTGACCACCTGGGCTGGGGACACCCAGGAAGTCAGACACCCCGGTGGCAGAATGGGGATGAGGAGTCATGCATGTAGTCACCGTGTCACAAGGCACTACACAGCCAGGCACGGGAGATGCTGCGTTGCTGCCACCGATCCAGGATGGGTTCTGGATCTGAAAGAGGACACGTGGGTGACAGTTAGTCTCTGTATCTCTCTGCTTCTCTCTGCGTTTTCCCTTAATTAACTGCTAGGCATGCAGACCTGTGCGTAGTTCTCAGGCCGGGTGAGGAGGGGCAGCTCATAAGCTGTGGAGAAGTGTGTTCGGACCTGTTGCATTTGACCAAAGCGCTCCCTCTTCCTCCATTTGGCTCGGCGATTCTGGAACCATACCTGTGTGGAAATAAGCAATTATTAGATTATTAATTATTAGAGGTAAGCATTCACATGGTCTAGCATAGAGTCCTGCAGTTGTTTAGAACCAGGTATGAATAACTAGTCTATACTTTCAAAAACAGAGTTTGCTTAAGCGTCACTTTTTCCATATTATCTTTCCTCAGGGTGCCACCATAGGCAGAAGAACTTTAAACTGCTGGATACCTTTGAAAAATAACCTGGAATCTGTTCCTGTATTTTATTGTAACATTTATAGTGAATTAGGGGGTGTATTAAAATGAACTGGATAAATCAGAGTAACTGGTTGAATTTACATTACAGGGGATAATAGCTAACCTTTTGTGTGGCTTTTTCAGAAAGAGGCCAAAGGTAAAGGATATTTCAACAGAGCTTTCCACATACAGTAGGTTTTGGTCAGGTGTATGGTGCAATTACTGCTTACATATGATTTTCAAACGGTTTATTGTGTTCAAAAGTTGCTGAAAGGAATCAACATATATCCTTCAGTTGGGCTGCCAAATTGCATTTTCTTCGTATTGTATTGCACATAGGCTACTAAGACGGATAATGTCCATCTAACTGCCTTCATGTTCACACATTTTATTCTGAGTTTATTATTTGTGGATATTTCTGTCATTTAACCTTTGTCCCACTCTCAATAATCTTCGCTGACACCTTCTCTGTGAATATGTGAAGGGAATTTAAAGAGTAAGATTAAAGCGAGGCTGGATAATAATAGCTGGAGGTTATTTTCATTTACTGTTTAATTTCCAGCAGACACAATGTCCTGGCTCTAAAATGTTGTCCCCTCAGACATGCGCACAGCAGATATTTTCATACATCTTCACCTCATTGTTGTAAAAATTTAGAGAATGTACTAGTTCAAACCTACGACCCTTCAATGATTCCCTTCCCCCACCAGACATCACCTCCCTTTGTACAGTCGATTGTTGTCAGTGTTGCTAACTTTGAACCAGGCACGACTATAGTCTAATGCTGGAACTTTGTTTAGCACCTGGTCTGTTGGCTATTATACAAAGGGAACACATTTTTGTGTTGTGCATGCTCAGTTGTGACAGTAATTGGTAAAGACCTTGACAGCTAAAGTAGCTCAGGGACTTACAATGAGGCTTTATTTATGTTACAGCCCAAAGAGAAAGAGCAGAGAACTGCCAGACTGGCCTCAGCAGGAGAGCAGTGTGGAGCTGAGAACACTTTGAAGTCAGAGACCGGCCCCAAGGATTGATAACCTGACTCTGCTGTCACTCATGTCAGCTAGCATAGCAAAAAAGCCAAACATAAACCTTACCTCACCCAATATTTTGGGCCTTTTAAACTATCTTGTTATCAAAGTGCAATTTTGGGATATTCTTCCAAATATTTCCACATAAATTACCATTAATGTAGGTTTATTACTAACTGACAAAAGCAAACCAGAAAACATGTTTAATTATTGTTCAAGCATTTTACTGATGCTATTACACGCATTTGTTAATTTTCAATATCCTCAACAACCATAAGTTTAGCTTCAATGTTAACATTTGAGCATGAGACTATGTATATTCAAAAGAACTACAAAACAAATGTTTTAAATAATGTCTGTAAAATATGAACACCTGTGTTTGCATGCTAAACTCTTGATGTCACATACGATATAGTGGTTCTCTGGACCCTCTGGACTGACGGAATGGCGAGTTAAGAGACAGGATGTTGTTGAAACCTGTGACCCCCTGAACCCTGACCTTCCTATGTATCTAGTGCATCTGACTCAGAACTTAATTTCTCCCTTTGAAACTGAGAGTAAGATAAAACAAACATTTCCAGGCTTTAGTTAATAACTAAATGATGTCACTATCAGAGATAGATGTCCATTGCACGTCATCATAGATTAAAATATTACTTTAGGGACCTGTGTGGAATTTTAAAAGTCAACTGTTATAAACTGCTTTTTGCAGATTTTTTGTAAAACAGTTTGTCCAATGGTTGAGAACAATGGTGTTGAGGTGTCGTTTCGTGTGAATGACCTGTATAAAGTGTGCAGACTCCTGGTTCTTTGACTGACTAGGCATATTCTGCCTTTTATCCTTTTACTTTGAGTGTTTAAGAGGGCCACTGGGACAGTAAAGCAGAGTCCATCGGAGCCAGACAGGGCCGTGATAGTGTGAGGAGAAGACCAGATCAGCATACCTTTAGAGCCTCAGTGTTCTGAAGGTATGCTGAAGGCTGAGTTATAACCCCTTGGCGGCAGGCACTTCCTGTGTTTCACTGCAAGGCTTTTCTGGTCACTGTTCCAGCACGCCATGTAAAAATAATCTGGAGATAACCTCAAACATTCTTCCTACGTGACTTCCAAAGGCGTATATTGATACTGTATTTTTGTATTTTCATTTTAGCTCACTCTAATCCATCCAGTGCTTCAAATTTACCTAAATGTTGTTCATAAGCTTGAATGCATCCACTGGCCAGCGCTCAGAATACTGATCGGTGGTGTTCAAAGCCCCTGGGAAGGATTTCACACCTTCCCTGGAGACCCCGACAGAGACACATTCTTCTCTAACCAAACTTAATGAAAGAAAAACATGTAGAATCCTGGGGCTTTAATTGTCTCTCTACCATGCTCGCATGCTCACATGCTTCTGCACGTGTGTGCTCTCATGCTCTCGCCCGCGCGCACGCGCACACACACACACACATGCACGCGCACACACACACACACACAGAAAACCATGCCTACATAAGAACAGGGTCTGTTCACCCATATGGGAATGTAAGGGCAGTCATGATAGGATAGGTCACTAGAAAGTTCCATGCAGGTCCTTAGCAACACATAGGCCCCAGGTCCAGCTAGTTGCTAGCATGGCTGGGCTAACATGTTCAGGAGCCTGACAGTTCAGGTACAGGGCAGTACTTGTGTTGATGAAAAGGCCTGACAACGAGAACCCTGCCCGCCCCCTCATCAGGCCCCCTGTCCTCTGCAGCTCACCGCCCCCACACACACATTCACAGATAAATTACTCGCCCTGTTGTCTGAGTGACGTTATCTCTCCTGAGCTGCATATTTGGAAGGATTTATGAGGTTCTGTTGTCCAGATATGAGCTGCTAGTCTGTCTTTAGCGTTTTACTTAATTTTTCCTAGATGAAATTACTTATATGGCATTCAATAGCCATTTCATATGCAGTATGTACAGCAACTGGGAAAACTATAATAGTTTATACATCATAATGCCATTGTTTTATATGAATGTGATGTAATTGTACATGCCACTTAATTAACGTAACGTAATGGAGCTCTATTTAGTATTAACCTATTTAACCATTTGTGTGGGTGCTATTTGTAGTAGAGGATTAACAGGAAAACCTTATTTTGGGGGCAAAGTCATCAAACATTTTAAGTGTTGTTTTATCATATTTGACTTGCGAATGTATACATTCACTCTTTATGTCCCGGAGACAATCATAATGCAGTTATGGCTCTCTCCCCATTCATTTCAATACAGTCTTCCTAAATAACTGCCCGGAGCATTTAAAAGATGGCTGCCGAGTGGTGAGACTTGCCTATAAGGTCTTTGGTTGTATTTAGTGACTATGTAGCGGCTGCTTGTGACATTGTATTTAGCATAGCCTAGCTGAAGGCGGTGTGTTGCTCGTACCTGTACACGGGCCTCGGTGAGGTCGGTCCTCAGCGCCAGCTGTTCTCTGGCATATACGTCTGGGTAGTGTGTCTTCTGGAACACCTTCTCCAGCTCCTCCAGCTGGTAGCTGGTGAAGGTGGTCCTGTTGCGTCTCTTCTTGCCCTTGTTGCTCTCTCCGCCCTCCCCCTTGTCCCCCAAGGGGCTAGCGAGGTCTGTGCCGGGGGCGGGGCGGTCGGGGGGGCCCTTTGCGGCCTGGTCCTTCATACCCAGGTAGCTGCTGTCCATACCAGGGGATTCAGCTGTGTCTGTCAGGCCTGTGCTGTCTTTATCTGGAGAGAGAGAGAGAAAGAGAGAGAGAGGGAGAGAGAGATGATAGGTGACCAGGTGAACCCATGTTCTTGTTTATGTCTTTAGACTGCAGCCTATTTAAAGATAAAAAGTGAAAAATAATAGTTTTATGACTCTGGCCTGGTATCGACACCATATGTAATTTTTACTGGACAGATTGTGAATGAGAAATGTGATAGATGTACACAATTTATTGTATTATATAGCAGGAGCAGACAATTGCTTTTTCTTCAATGCAAGGCTGATGTCTGTAATGTAGGGTGGGCAGACTTACTGTATGTCAGGTGTGATTGTATGGACATACATGAGTTAAATAAGGAGATACTGTAGGGAAAGCTCTGTGTGTTGTATTCTATGTACACTTCTGTTTATGGTGACACAGCAAAAATGTTGAAATTGATGTCCTTGATGTCTAGTTGACATAGAAAAAAACATTTGATTTTGCACTAATTGGTTTTATTTTCCAGATAATTACAGTGCTAAAACATTCCTCGTGGCCAAATTAAAAAATAGACCATATCAACATACTGTATGTTTGTCATGTATTTCATTATTTACACATTATTATTTGGCCAAATGTCAACCATGTCAACCATTATCAATTATAATTTAACTAAATACTTTTATTTACAAACACTAGAAGGAATCTATATTATTTACAATGACATTGCTTGAGATATAAAATCAATGTAGAGTATGTTCAAAGGTTGAAGACAAATAATAAAATAATCCACAGCATGATATTGCAAGACACTTCCACTACTAACTGTGGTAAAATTAATACTGTCTGAATTGCTTGTTACAGGTTATGCTGCCTACAAGGCATTTATTATTGAAAAATAGAAGATGCCTTAGCCAAAGCTGAAGTCTGAAACAAATGTTTAACTTTATATTGTAATCAATCGCTCTATTTTTTTCCTTCTGTCTTTGTTCCTCAGCATCTCCTGTGGCTAAGGTCTGTTTTATGGCTGTTACCTGGCAACAGGTCTGCACATATGGACCCACACACGCATGTGAATATACATACATGATACATATGTGCATACACTTGCATGCCCATATGCCTTTGTATGTGCGTGTACACACATAGACCCATGAATGCACATACACACACAATGGCTGCATCTTAACCAAAAGGTCAGTCAGCTTACAGATCCACATTTCCATAGCCTTGTCTGTGCCAATATTCCCTGTGCCTTCCTATATTGGCAGCTCTCTCTGCTCATAGGCAGAATCTGAGCATCAGCCATATTTCCAACCAACTGTCCAGTTTACGGTGCAGAGGTATATGTTGGAGGACGTTATCCCTAGGGGTGCTACCCTAGCCGTCAACAGTGTGGGGTCACTTAAAAATGTCCTTGTTTTTGAAAGAAAAGTGAATATTTTGTCCATTAAAATAACCTCATATTGATCAGAAACACAGCAGACATTGTTAATATTGACTAATGTACTGTAGCTGGAAACCATTTATAATGGAATATACATGCCCATTTTCAGCAATGATCAGCAATGAATGTTCCAATGGCACGTTGTGTTAGCTAATGCATGTTTATCATTCTAAAAGTGTATCATTAGAAAACCCTGACCTTTTTAGACTAGTTGAGTATCTGGAGCATCGGCATTTGTGGGCTAGATAGGCTCATTAGGAAAGAAACAATTAAAACATTCTCCTGAAACTCATCAACTGAGAAATGAAGGCTATTTTATGTAGTAGGCTCCTCAGGTTAGAGCCAGGAAGTGTACATATTTATATGACTCTCATTGACATTGACAAGTGTTTCAGTCACAATGTGACAATGTTTGACTGGTTCTCAAATGAAGTTCAAAGCTTAACCCTCCTGGCCTCAGGAAAAAATAACAAGGATTGTTGGTGACGTCACTTGTGGTTTTTGAAGTGACATTCTGAAACCTAGAGTTTGGGTTAATGACCACAAAATACGTAATCTACCGATCAGCTCTACAATGCGGCCACAATGGTATACCCACCCCCATAACCCACTTCCCAGCAGTGTCTGTTGACATTTTCATAGTGGGATACAGTGTTTAGTCGCTGCTATCTTATCATATAATGTTATAGGAAGATACTTGCTTGTACTGGACCCACGTCATACAACGGATGTTGTGATTGTAACTTTGACTTGCTCTTTATGACTGACATGTCTTTTAAGGCTCCAAGTGCTTTTTTTGTCCCAATGAAAATATTTTCTAGTTATTCCATATTCCCTGGCCTGCTCCCATGGTCCCCATGAGGCTGGACTGGCAGGCTGTTTGAGATCAGAGACTCCCTGCTGATCAAAGTTGGTTGTGTTGACTGTGATTTGGCTGTGAAATGTAAATTATCATGAGATGATCATCTGTTTTTTTTCTGCAGGGCATGCTGCTATTTCATTACTGGATGAGCAAATAATAAACCACATTTTTCACAACCCTAGAGGGCTGTACGCTGTGACCCCAAAAAAACATGTTTTTTGCTGAGTGTGTGTATCCTATCCAAAAGACTGTTTGTTACTAAATGTTTTACAATAGATACAACCACAGAATGTTCCATTTACACTGAAAAGGATCCAACTGCAACACCTGCTGTACAGCTTGGAGACTTTTCCATCATAGCTTTTCCTTTATCATTCTAGCCTTTCCTTTAATTAAAAAGGCATTAAATGCCCCATTTCTTATTCAATATTATGACAATTTATGTACCTATGGGATGCAAGTATCTACATGTTTAGACACTATATATGTTGAATTTATGTACTAAATATTGTAAATTAAATATATTGAGGAATAACAATAGGTTCACCATTTTGAAATATCAGCGCAAAAGCATTTAGTGTGGACACCCATTAATTCAGTTGAAAACAAGGGGTAACATCAAAGTGTAATTTAAATGGCTGTAAAGCGACATGGTGCCTCCCCAGTCTCTCTATTGACTTGGATGGCTGGGGTCAGTTCACTATTTAAAGGAAACACTATAAATTATACTCCGCACTGCAACAGAGAGAGTTTAATAACAGAAACTTGCTCAAACTGAAAAATACACAACCTTTTTTTAAGCATAAATTGAAGAGAAGAGAAATTAAGTGACACAAATCTGGCTATGGTTTTACTATAATATCTAGATAGGGAACAAGCAACATTGAATGCTAAAGGTAATATTTGTACATCTAATTGAGTTTGTTTTCTCTTAATTATTGCCCTATGTGTAATGGAAGCTGTATGCTCTGAACTCCAGCACACACACACATGCACAGACTCACTAACATGGAGACTGGGCTATACTGCGCTGAAATGCAAGTGATTGTGATGCTGTGTATTTGCTTTGGTTTGGGTAAATGTTGACACTGCATATCACGTTGTGTAGAGTGTCAATAATTGAGTGCCATATTGATATCCTTAAGACTCTAAAGTAAAGCACGAATGACACCTCTATAATAGAATGGCATTGATAATGCATGTAGCCTGCCTATTGAATGCATTCAGTTAAACACACCATGCACAAACGCAGGCACTGAAGCGCTCGCGCACACACACACACACACACACACACACACACACACAAACACACACACACACTTCCCCCAGAGATACCACACATTTGCACTGCCTGCAAGTCAGCACACAATAACGCTTTCCACCAAACACAGACTCCTGTGTCCATCTCATAGTGCTTCACTTTGAAATTCAACTCTTCTGCTGAGAGGTGACTTCTGTAAAATGCCTATAGACTTTAGGAGCGTTTCCATAAAGCTCCACTCCTCAATGATAAATCACCTGTCTGTGTTTCTCAGTCTCCCCCAGTTCTCATGTGCTCCCTTCTCCTTCTCCTCTACCACTGCTTCCAAACACTTCACCCAGCTCTTGGAGCACTGAATAGCTCTTTGATATCTCTGTTGAAAGGAGATCATTCAATCTATATGCAGGGAAGTAAATATACATATGCAGTGTTGTTGAGTCAGTGTGCTCATCATTCTCCCTCTGCAAGGAGAGGGTTAAAAACCATAACCATGTAAACGTGAGTTAGAAATGGCATTGAATTAAGCAACCTGTGCGCAGCTGTCGCTATTCCAATAATAATGGTGTCTTGCAAGAAACTTAAAATAATACAACATATTATTTTTATTAGACTTAAGCTTTGTATTTGATGTTTACGATCCTTAAGGGGGCAAGCTATTACCATAATTCAGTGGGTCTTAAAACAGTCTATTTAGTGACCATTAGGCCTATTTTAGTTTTTAACACTAATTAGATTGTAAAATCAATTAGGCTTATATTATAGCCTTGAGGCTATATGTTTTCAAACACAGTCCTATAGGTTAATTAATCAAAACGAGATTAAAGGAAGTTCTGGATAGCTACACATCTTTTTTCTTTTCTTTTAGACTTGGGCAATGTAAATTGGTTCACGAAATGCAAGCCTTACGGTAAAATGCTCTTGAGTCCTTGTCACGTTCACTCATGTAAGTTGCTGAAGTGTGCCTCTGGACGTCTGGGCTGCAGGGCTGCTTCCTATTACCCCCTGCTTAAACCAATCACTATAGAGGGCCATTAAGAGAGGTCAGAATGCGTTGCTGACGACCGCATGCAGGACTAGATCAAATAGCCATACATAACCACACCTAGGGTCAGGCCTACTGTAGCTTACTGTCTTTCATCAAATAAATAGCATGCGCAGGGTTTGATGACAAATATAGCCTAAAATTATTCTACATTTATAATTGTGTTTTGTATAAGCCTACCTTGTCCTATAGCTGTTTCATAGCATAGGCTATAGGCTATAATAGGCTACATACAAAGGCTCATACAAATAAATAAATTGTCTACATTAATAATAATAATAATAATAATAATAATAATAATAATAATAATAATAATTGTGTTATTATTATTATTGTTATTA
>JAODUH010040137.1:0-20775 GCA_027564835.1 Typhlichthys subterraneus | reverse complement strand
TCTCTCTCTCTCTCCCTCCCTCTCTCTCTCTCTCTCTCTCTCTCTCTCTCTCTCTCTCTCTCTCTCTCTCTCTCTCTAGTGCTGGAGCAGGGCGTACCGGATGTTTCATAGTGATTGACATCATGCTGGACATGGCTGAGAGGGAAGGGGTCGTGGACATCTACAACTGTGTGAAGGCTCTTCGCTCCCGGAGGATCAACATGGTACAGACCGAGGTGACTACATTACCCATCATCCATCTCCATTTTCCATTTCAAAATATGCCCCTCACTTAAGACCATCAAAGACAGCGGACGACGTAGTACAGACTGAGGTGACTACATTACCCATGATCCATAGCCATCTACCCCCTCCCCAACATTACTGTACATCCGTCAGCATGGCCATTTAACTAGCTATGGTTATTTAACTACACATTACATCTTCCACTGAAGAGACTATAACAAAAATCAACCCTAACCAAGTCATAAATCAGCTTCCATCTGAGCCATAATTACACATTACTCATCTTGGATTCATTACAGTATGATTCGGTGTTCAGGTCTATTGCTGTTAATTGTAATTCTAGTTTCTAATACACCATGTATGTTAGAGAAGACTTCCTACTATCTATTATTTGTTTAGAATATAACCCATGTCATTAGATATATAAATTAAGCTTTTTCACATACAGTACAAATAGTCCAGTCAGAATGTCTTTACAATATACTGTAAGTACAGCCTTTTATGGTCAACTGATTTGTGTTCCTGAACTACCACTTTGCGTACTGATAAAACAAATGTACAGTCCACTCCACTACTCATACATGGCTGATGGCTCCATCCTTCATTACCTCTACCACACTGACTGCTTGCCCAGCTTGTATTACTGGTATCTGATATTACCCTAGCTCTGATTTGCTATTCTATATACGATACTACCAATGTATGACATTGCCATTTTTAGGAGCAGTACATATTCATCCACGATGCCATACTAGAAGCGTGTCTGTGTGGAGACACAGCCATACCGGTTCGTGAGTTTAAAGCTGCCTTCTATGAGCTGATCCGTATCGACTCACAGACCAACTCGTCCCACTTGAAGGATGAGTTCCAGGTAACATTTTCCACCACCTAGTAGGCAAACCCCATGTTATGCCTTCTTTGGTGTATAATGCAAACAATAGCAGTTGTCAGTTCAGATTCAGGTCATTGGCTAGTGCTAACCACTGAAATCTTTCCGTTTGTCTGCCAGACATTAAACTCGGTGACTCCGCAGCCTCAGCCAGAGGACTGCAGCATTGCTCTTCTGCCAAGAAACCAGGAGAAGAACCGCTTTATGGATGGTCTTCCCCCTGACAGATGTCTGCCCTTCCTTATTACCATAGATGGCGAGAGCAGCAACTACATCAACGCTGCTCTGATGGATGTAAGTCTAAGATGGATGCAAACACGGCAAATGTCTATTGATAACACATCACGTGAGTGTACTAGTAGGTAATGACAGACCAACACATTTCTAGCATGTTGAAAAGCCATCTGACCTGCAATCACTACTGTGCTGAAATGATACAGCAAAGATGGGACGGCACACACAAGTGCACATACACACAGAGTGATTATCTGTGCTGTACATATATTGACACGTGCACACAGACTCCCCTCCCTGTTTGTGTGATGCTGTGTTTGTGGTATCAGCAGTAGAAGACTAGAGACAAATCCAGGTTCTGTATAGACCGCTAGCTTCTCTGGCCTAAAACTGATTTCTGACCAGCTCACTGGAGCGGAACCAAACTCGAGACAAAAGCTGTCTTTTCATGAGCAAGTTGCCATTGATGGACAGTTTTACATGGGCGTCGTGCTATGCATTTAACATGACTTTATTACAAAAGCACGTCTACAAACGTATCCGTGTGTAGCGCAACTAGCTATAGGTTAGCAACAGTAGGCAGCGACATGAAAAAAGAGGCTAGACGTCTGACCTATCGGGAGCAGGTAGAATACAATACTACTAAACATAACCTGTTAGATTTACCTGATTTAGTGTGTATGCAAGTCTTGCTGTAGGTAGGTAAATGATATATGCAGCAGATAAGTCAAAAATAATCATTGTGGAATGCGTGCCGACTATCTAAAGGTCAGAACAATATTGATGATATGGCAGTATGATCTCAGACGAGTATGTAAAAAGCAATCCACTCACCTTTGGCCTTTCTCTAACCAAGCTGTCAGAAGAGTTCCAGGTAAAGGGATTTTAACGCAAATCTCTGATACTGGATTTGTTTCATGCCTTCAGTGTCTTTCCGCCACCAGGTCCATGCTTAGTTTAGTCCCTTTCAACCCTGACCATAACCTTGACCCCATCATGTTTATTTATCCCTGAGTCCTCGCCATTGTCTCATGACCTACGTGCATTTCATCATATCACTCACGTTAACGGACACATTGTTCCACAGGGCTCAGTTCACTTTCAATTCATATAAATGCATTGTTAATATCGTCCATACCAAAAATGTATTGACTTGGCTCAATTGAAGAGGAATTGAACCCAAGCCTTGTGTTAGACAGTATACATAATGAAATGTACAGTTCAATGTTCTGTACGGACAGTATGTATTCCTGACACGCATGCTACCTGCCAAACCCATTAGCTGCATGGCCATGTGACCACAGATACTCCCTGTGATTGGTGTCTTTCATCCCTGCATCTTGCAAATCGCCTTACTCTGTTCTCGTACAGCAAACACTGCTGTGTGTGTGTTATGTGCGTATGGAGTATGAAGAGCCAAATCTACACTTCATATACGTGTGCGTGGCGGAGGAATGATGCCGTTATTTGATGTTGTTTACGACAGAGCTACAGGCAGCCTGCTGCGTTCATCGTCACCCAACATCCCCTGCCCAACACGGTCAAGGACTTCTGGCGTCTGGTCTACGACTATGGCTGCACCAGCCTGGTGATGCTGAATGAGATCGACCTGGCTCAGGTGCGGTACAGCTCACAGTGTAGGACAAGGACTTCTGTCACCTAGGCCTACTGACTATTATACACATGTATTGCATGTAAGGCTTTGTGTGAACCAGGAGGACATTAAATCATGGTTCTGTGACCTCAATCACATAGACATGACAACAAACCAGACATGGTCTGTCTGCAGCCAGGCAGATACACTCCATGTATGTTTAAATCCATTTACATAGAGATAGTGTACTGTACCTTCCGTTATCGTATTATATTTGGCTAAAGCATCTGTTGTCTTTGGTGATGTGCTGTACATGAATACATAGAGCACCATTCAAGATATGGGTAACCCCATAACCTCTGTTGGAGCCCATTCATACTGCATCTCCCGTAGGAAAACCAAGTGGAAATAGGCAACAGTGATTAACATGTATCAAAACGTCATGCCATCTACTGTTTACTCATACACAGGTTATGTTGGTTATGTTAGGCTCAAACTGCAAGGAGATGCTAAGGGCCGTGTTCTCTAATGTACTACATGACTATATGAGTGTGTGTGTGTGCGCACGCAGGGCTGTCCCCAGTACTGGCCAGAGGAAGGCATGCTACGTTACGGACCGGTCCAGGTGGAGTGCATGTCTTGTTCCATGGACTGTGATGTCATCAGCAGGCTATTCCGTGTCTGCAACCTCACCAGGGTATGTATTGTAACATACATGTAACATACATACACATACATATATGCATACGTACACATGCACACATACATATATAAATACATTATATAAATACATACATACATAGGTACTCATTTTTGTCACAAAAATAACGTAAATGGGGCATAAAGTAAATTTCACCTAAGTAGGATGTAAGCTGTACTATTGCTTGACAGACAGCTCACTGGTTGTGTGTGTGTGTGTGCGTGCGTGCGTGCGTGTGCGTGTGCGCGTGCAGCCCCAGGAGGGCTACCTGATGGTGCGTCAGTTCCAGTACCTGGGCTGGGCAGGGCATAGAGAAGTCCCAGCCTCCAAGCGCTCCTTTCTCAAACTGATCCTGCAGGTGGACCAATGGCAGCGCGAGGGCGAGGAGGGAGAGGGGCGGACCATAGTGCACTGCCTGTGAGTGCACAGTAGACACACAGGGACATGCTAGCACCAATGCAGAGCTAACACATAGTAGTCAGTAAAGTATGGTCCGTGTAACGCGCCGCATTTTCTAACCAGAACATTGACTTGAAATATCCAATGTTATGTTTTGTCTTGGTCTTGTCAAAAAATAAAATAAAAAAATGTAATTTAATCTGCATAAAAAAAAAAATTTTTTTTTAAATCAAACGTTGCATTTTTTCCAGCCGTGAACAATTACAACTTGGGATATTACATTTTTTAATAAATGAAAATATTCGGGCTGACGTTTCTAATGAAACTTTGGACGTTTGAACTCAACTCTGCTTTTCCAAGTGTTTGTGGTCAGAAAAGTGATAAGCATTACACTGTATGCCCCTCACTTTTACTACATCGCAGCACTATGGTGGCTACAGCACCTGTAGTGCCCTTATGGTCGAAACAACAGGCTAACACACACCTCTGCCCCAGCATCTCCAACCATCATGTATTGAATGAGTCATTCTAAAAGGGATTTTCACACAAATCAAGGAGTGTACATTTAAATGTTGCCTGAGAACCTGAAGCCTGGAATAACCGTGTGTCTCTTTCAGGAATGGAGGCGGGCGCAGTGGGGTGTTCTGTGCCAGCAGCATCGTGTGTGAGATGGCCAAGAGACAGAGTGTGGTGGATGTCTTCCACGCTGTCAAGAGCCTGAGGAACAGCAAGCCCAACATGGTGGACACTCCGGTCAGTTAGCCAGACAGCCCATCAAAACAACCCAGACGTGGCTCGGCTAGCAATAGAGACCGTATAGATCAAAACACTGACTTCATGTGTCAAAATAACACCAATGAAACGGTTTACATGTAGGCTCAATGTGAGGGCATACCTACCTACAGAGCCTCTCTGCCCCCTACACTGCAGCCCAGTGAGTTAGCAGTTCAATGTCTCTCTGTGTATTTCTAGCAAGACAAAGGCAGAACACTGACAGGACAACTACTGTAGGAAAACAGGACAGATAATAGAAGTCTAGCCAGAAAACAATAGAGCAGTGATTAATTGTGTAGGGCGTTGCTCTCTTAGTCTGTAACACCTTCCTTAGTAAGTACATTTTTGGTGATAGTCATTTTTTGTTAATTTACGTTATTAGATGTTTGATATATGGAGCAATGCTTCACAGCTGACACGTGCATGCGTGCGTATGTTGACTGTGTGTGCATGCGTTTGTCTTCGTCCACAGGAGCAGTATCGCTTCTGCTACGACCTGTCGCTGGAGTTCATCGAGACGTCCTAAAGCGCGGTCGCCACTTCACCTCCCACTCATTGATTGATTCCGCTTGATGTCCCAGCTCCCCTCCACGGTGGTCATTCTGTAGCATTCATTTTTGTGTCCCTTCTAGTAATGTTGGCATCAACATCGACAGGGGATGCCAACTGGCACAAGTGACGTCAACTTGTTGTACAGTTCGTTAGTGTCTGCAAATGTAGATGTTTGCCTCTCAGGCTCGCACTAGGGGGCGTAGTAAAGCGTCGCAGACCGAAGGGATAGCGTCAATATGCTTACGCTATAGTTTTTTTTAATGCCAGCAGGCCCTGTGTGTTTCGGGCCCCATTCAAATATTTGTCCTTTTCCAGCCTTCTCATGAACTCAATGCCTCATGCTGTCACCACTGTAGTACTCAATGTGAGCACTAGGTGTCTCCCTTTATCCTGCAAGCAAGTGTTATTGTACAGTAGATGTTTCAGCTCCATATCCTTGGCTGTTCTATTTCACCTGCCTGTTTGATCCTGCCAGGCATCGCATACGTGTTGCACACAGGGTGGCATTGTTTTGTTGAAACAAACGGCCTGACCAGCTCAGTGGCTCTGGTTTCTATTCCATGCACCAGACCAGCATTGTCATATTTCATTTTGGGTCAATTCAGTTGCTTTTAAACAAAATATTGTTTATTTTTAAACAGAATTGTCATAAGCTACATTGGTGGCAATGAGAAGGAGAGTAAATTAAAAGTAATTATTTGGAGATGTACAGTATGTATAAGTCTGTTACTGAATAACACTATCTTAGAAGCAAGATAATGTAGGAAAAAAACAAGGTTTATGTTTTGAGTACTGCGCTTTTTTAAAAGCAAGAAAGTATTTTTTTGCTTTTCTTTGTATATTGTTTTTTTTTTTATTAAGAAGTAATCTGTTCTTGTCATGCATTGGTATATGAAAACTACCATGAAGAGTAAATGTGTAGGATTTTCTCTTTTATGTACACAGTACAGTAAAATGTACACCATCAGCACTACATTGTATGTTATGTGTCTGTGCTGATTTGGCTTAACATAAGCTACAGTATTTCTCTGCCATTGGTTAATGTTGATGGAAGTATTTCAAGTACACATCTCATTTGTGAGTCTGCTTTAGTATCAAGCACACCCAAGTAATATTCATCTAATCATGCCCAATCATATTTCTATTACATAAATGATGAATTCAGATACAAATGTTCTCTTCGATACTGTACTGACACATTTTAGTTAGGAGTAAAAAGTCAACATATTCATCTTAAAATACTGCAAGTAAAATTAAAAGTTTATAATCATGAATTTAATGGAATTAAGTAAATGACCCAATGTGTAATTTGTCTCGTGTACTGACAGCTGGCATTTTCTAAAACATTTTTCTTCCACTTTTCCTAGCTGATGTTTATTCATAAGCCAAAGACTTTGTGTAAATATGTCTATACAGTTAAAGCACATTGTTTGTATTTATTGTTTTGTTTACCTGCATTGCTTAAAAGAACAATCATTTATCATTCCATGTTTACTTACCGCCAGCTTTTCTTAACTATGGGTTGGGAGGCAAAATGTGTTGCATGTCTTTCTCCAGTGGGTCTCCACTAGAGAAACATGATTATTACTATGTTTCACGACGCCTAAGTCCCAGTGACTACATCTATTCTGTTTGGGTCCAGGCAAGACCAGTTTAAGAACCCCTGATCAAAACTGTATTAAAGCACTAGATGTATTTCTTTTTTCTTTTTTTCTTTTTTTTAAGTCGATGGAATTCCGTAGTAGTATCTTGTTTTTGCTAATAAATCTCTGTGATGTTACTGTGTAAAAGCCCATTGCTCTGCTTGTGGCCAGTCAATTGTTTTGCCTCTAAAGGCCCTCTGAATGTTGGCCTGTATCTCTTATAGGGAATATAATGTTTACCCCTATCCTGCACACTGGTATCTCTGAATACACATGAACTAGTGACATGGGCCGGCATAGTGAGCAAAATATGCAGGGTATAATTATTATCTTGTGCCTAATGGTTGAAATCTTGTTCCAAGCAGTTGACAGCATTTACACTGCATTGTGTTCTGCAAACCAAACATTGCTGAATGCTGTCTCAAGTACGATCAGTGTTTTGAGTAGGTTTTGGACCACAAGTCAGTGCATTACATTGGTGAGGACCAGTCACGTTCTAGTATTGTTGCTCAACAGAGGTTGTATTGTAAAAAAACGCTGCAGGTTCTGCTAGTTGGAACCCCAGAAGCTAAAGGTTCTACTGTAAATAGATGTATCACTGGGCTCTATTTGTTAAGGAACAATTAGGCTGTAGGGTGGAATGCAACATCGGTGCAGTTGTAGAGATTGTTCTCCTAGAAGATGTATTGTCTGTACAATAGGAGGGTATATGATTTGAGCTTCTATGGCAGTCAGATCATCGCTGTAGAGTTCATCTGCGGACCCAAAATAGAGAAAGCGAGGAATGCACACAGTATGATCATACCAAGTACTGGGTTTGGTAATTTGGATATTGTAAAACAAAATGTATGTAAGGTGAGTATAGTGACTCATTCAACGTGGCAATACCATCTGACCTGCCATATTCCCTTATATAAATAATAATAAAAGGCCCAAATAGTGAGAAAGATGCTTGCATTCAGATTGGGAGGTCACTTGAAAGAGTATATTCATGGTTCATTATTATTCTTGTCTGTAATGTTTGGCTTATTTGCTGTAATAAAGAGAACTTTAATTATATTGGCTGTTTGGTTGTATTGTATGTTTCACCAGCACTGCTCAAACCATTTCTGAGCAAAAAGAAAATTCTTGTTAGCCTCCACTGGTGTGTTGCATAACAGCTCCATCTTGTGGTGTAGATTGAACACTACTGCACATTTCTGTAATAAACACAGATATTTGTTTTCTTCAAAAAGTTTAATTTGCATAATTATTTACAATGGGTGGTTGATAGCAATACTTCAAAGAGGCAAAATATATTTAACCACATTGATAAAGCAGGAAAAGAAAAAGGTTTAAAACCTTGCAGCTAGGAAAGAAAAGTTGTACAATTTGTTTATAGATAAACAAATATATAAATAAGGTTGAGCTTGACTCGCAAATGAATCATTGAAACACAAAATGAGCCGTAGAATGCTGCAATACTGAACAGCAGTGAAACACCAAAGAATACATTCATTTTCACTATCCTGCATGCTATCTGAAGATCTTATAAAATAAAAGTAAACCAACAAAGAAAATAATACAAATCTTGGTGAAGAGCGGAAAATACTTCCATTTAAAAGAAGGCATATATTATATATTTATATATGTATATTTCTGTACAAAATACTGAATATTTGGCATTATATTCATCCTCATTATTGATATACTGAATCTACTGTAACAATTGAAAATAGTTTACGCTAAACATTTACCTTTATGCTATCACATATTTTTCATGTCACTTTTCAAAAACAAGAGACCTTGTACCCACAACACATTTATCCACCGAATGCAAACCAACCCTTGCGCTCTCCCCTCATAAACCATTTAAGTATATAAATAATAAAAACAGAGTTAGAAGAGATTTTACTTTTAACTTTTTCTCTAAAACTAAATAGCAAGAAAACGCCCATCTTGACCAATAAACTTAAATATGCCCTATATTCCAGATGTATATTAATACAAACTGAGTCAGGCTGGCTAGTGATCAAAAGAGAATAGGCGAGCTGTGCACCTCACATTTAAGGAGCTCGATCATATAAGACAAATGAGAGAAAAACAATTGCTATCTAGATGGCCGTAAAAAACGGTGACAACATAGTGACTTTGATAAAACAACTGGCAGTTTAGGCAGCAACATGAGTCTACCTTAATGGATTAAGCTTATTGCTAAAGGAGCATCTGTACTCTCATACAAACCAGTAGTCTTGTAAGCATCATTCCCAGCCCATTTCCTCATCTCTCAGTCCAATCAATACTAATAACCACTGCTAACAATATAGTTAATTTCTGCGAAACAATGCCGGATTTATGAGAAGAGAGAAACTAACAAAACCATATTTGCAGTGCAACTGCTTCAGAAGTAAAGAGAAAAATGTTCACTTTGAAATTGATTGAATACCTGTATGGCAGAGGGGTTATTTAACATTTTGGGTTTCTGGCTATAAACTATATCATGCCGGCGATGGTAAGTGGGGTATACTGTATATGTGTACAGTATGGGCACATGCGTTTTGGTGTGCGCTGATTGTCAGAATATGCAAAACCTCTGTAAATGTAGACAGATATACAAACCTACACTGTCTTCGTTATGGTTTACTATTGGGACAAGAAAAACTAACTATTTTGGGTCCAGAATACGAACTGGAAAAACAATGATTTAGGTGTTAAGAAATGTCATTGAACCCACAATATAGGACTACCTTTGAATGGCCTCTGTGCAAGTCTAAAGTTAGTCAGCATTTAAATAATGTACTTTCTAATCAGTATGCAAAAAAACGTTATAGGATAATAAAATAGATGACCATGGCCAAACTGTGCATCATGAAACAGAGCCTTATCAGTGCTCTGTGCATAGGATGGAAATGACATCGTTTGGCTCTGTGTCAACAATAACTCTGGAGCAATGACCGCTTGAAATGCTTTGATATAAAATGCTATCTGCACTGGGAAATAGCGACCTCTATTGTTCATTGTAGGAATTGTTACATTTAAACCAAAGTGAATGTGATGTAAATAGCAATGTGTAGTAGCTGTCTGCCATCATGTGAAGCGCTATTGCAATGTATGGTCAAGTTTAATCAGATTCCAGTTTCTGCAGATGGGATGCCACATTTTTTAAAGAGGAAACAAATTATAGCATCACAGCCAAACAAATTTGAATGAACTACTAAAATATATTTTCATTATACCATTATGTTTGCACAAAGCATACAAACTACTGTGTCCTACTAAATAGGATAGTTAACCTAGCATCCACTTTCATGTATAATCACAATAATCTTTCCCATTCAATTTCCAGTGCCATGTGTCCTACAAATCATTTAGAATTTGCCCATTTAGCCCACTGATGTATCTCAATTTAAATACAATTCCCAAAAATATATATAGAGCATTGTTATATTATATTATATTATATATATGCTAAATCATATGGTTATATTGTATATGTGAGATCTATACACTTAAGGAGAATAAAATATATACTAAAAACATTCCACATATTTATTTTCTGTCTTCATTCATATCCCTTACATTAATAACTCTATTGTGCTGAAGTTGAATCAGGGTAGAACATTTGAATCAGTTATCTCAAAATGAAAATTCCAAAGCCGCTCATGCTATCCAGCTTAAAAGCCCTTAGTGTACATCAGAACTGTGATGACAAAGCACTCAGAGATGTGTTGCATTCCCTTTTACATAGCTCAACCTATTCACAGAGTTCATAAGGCACCTGAGGATATGTAATTTACATAGTTGCCAAACTCCTTAGCCCCGGATCATGTGGTGAGTGGGAAGTGAAAGAAACAATCAGAAAACAGAAAGCTAATTATTTCCACTACTATGAGTCAAACTAGAGGTGGAATGCCAAGGTACACACATTTACAACAACCCATGGTTAAAATGGAAACTAAATTACAAACAATGCTGGTCAGACAGATCACTAGCAGCAGTTTGAGTCCCTGTGATTTACACATCTCCCTTTACGACATGTAACTTATAAAGTGGCACATTTCATGTGCGAAGCCTGCTAGGCTAGCCCAAGCTAGCGACTGAAACTATCCATAGAAAAAGAACAAATTAAATGAGGGTACTGAGAGAAGCACCAATTAACTCAGACGTGCGCACACACACAGTGTGATCAGAAGGAGCTTTATGTTTTAATAGGTAGCTTTTCTTTCACTTAGAAACAAGCCTTGCTTGATTAGTGAAGTATAGTGGTTTATCAAACCGACTAAACATCATGGAGTCACAGTATGCAGTCTGAGGGAAGTAGATTGGATTCTCCCGACTTTCACTCAACTGGAAGAGCAGCTATCTTGATCCATAAAAGCGGTACCATCAGGGCTCCCTCTAGGGGCAAACATGATCGTAAGACAACATCTTATAGCTTAATGTGAATGCCTGGGGTTATTTCCATCTGGTGGAAAGAGAAGGGAAGGTAATTTTATCAGTCTCAGTGGATGGGAGGGAAGGAGTCCAAATGACACAACAAAGACTCTATTCTATTCCTTTCACTGTTTGACTTCATTCTACGGTTGAATAATGATAACAGAGCAATCCATCTTGAGCATAAAGCATCCGTTCATTTGAAATAGCTTTAAAACCTGATCAATCAACGTCAATGAACATAATAATACGGTTATGTTTTATATACCTTGCATGTCAATCCCATGATTTCTCCTACCACAAAAAGCACGTGGATCCTGCATAATACTCTATTATCACAATGTAAAAAGCCGAGGTTCCATATGTCAGAACCGGTTGTCATAGCCTACATAAGACACAAGTGCCTCTGATTGGTCTAAATGCTCCAACTTAAAGTCCCTTCAAAATGGCAGCAAAATCTGAAAATGTTGTTACAGAAAACAGAACAGCAAACACAAATGGGTGATGTGAAAAATAATTTGAGAAAATGTAAAAAACATTTGGCAGAAAACTGAAAAGGTATTATTTAGTCCTTAGGCCTCCTTTGGCAATATCCATGAAAACACTGGAATTTCCTTAATTGGTTTTAAATGAATTTGGCTAAATTAGTACAAGCTGCCAAACATCCCAAAAAATACTTCAAAGATTATAGAGAAAAATAATTTTAATAGGAATTAAATCCATCTTTGGACATTAAAGGGGGCATGTTATGCTTTTCAGGGGTTGCCCTTTCCTTTAGCGTGTTACAGTATATACCTTATTGTGCATGTAAACTGGCTGGAAAGTTTGAAACCCCACAGTAAGCAACAGTTGGAGATAAATATATCCCACAGAAAGCATGAAATGCCTGGCTGGAACTCCTTTGGTTTATTAACCTACTGGTTGCATACTGACCAGTAGGTTTAAGTACCTAATGCACAGCAACAATAAGTGCTTTTGTAGCCATGCTGTGAAGACACTGCATTCTGCATTATGACGGGACACTACTAAAGGTAGTCGAATAACAAAGTCAGTGGATGGAATTCATTTTTTCCACATTTACTGTGTGTCCAATCACTTCACGGAGGAGACGCCAGGCGAGTCAGGTTGTAAGAAAGAGTTTTAAACTTGCAATGTAGACTTGAGGACTTGTTGTCTGTAGAGCGCCAACAATGAGGCTATTGCTAACTACAATCTTATGTGTCAGACTTGGTTTGCTAATAATCTGCAGACTAACTTTTACCTGAAATTGTGTGCAAATATGGCAATGGTCTTTTCTATCGTTAGATATCAAACAGCATCTATGAATATAGAGGTCTGCAGTTGTAGGCTACAATGTCCAATGGTGTTAGCGGTTTCCATAGCAAAGTACATCTTGAAAACAAATTGTCCTAAAAAAGAAACTACAGAAAAGAGTTGGCCTGCAGAAAAGCATCCCACTTTTTAGTTTAATCACAATGATCTTTGCACCATTTAAGGATATAAATCTATAGACCCCAAAAAATATTATTATGAACAGCAAAAATTAGCATAACATGCCCGCGTTTAACCTCTGGCAGATAGACCTTGGTAGATGAATGCTTAGTTTGACTGGTTACTTTAGAAGCCTAGGATAAATTATTCTATTTATATTCTGGCAGTATACAGTACATACTATACAGTGTACAGACAATCAGTATCAGTATGACCAGTAGTAGCCTATAGGTGTATTTGTATTGGAATTTTATATGGGAAATTACTTTTGCCCTCAAAACACACTGCTAACAGTACTATATTAGAACATCAGAGTACATAACATGGAAATGTTTCCAAATAAAGAAACTTGCTTTCCTGACTAATTAATGTAATGCTGCGTTCAAATGGAACTCGTGAACTCAAAGCTTTCAAAAAAGCTCCACTTGACGGTGTCGTGAATACCACAAGATAGTGGCGTTCATATGGATTCTTCTCGTGAACATGGTAAACACGACCCCATTTCAAAGCAGCATAAATTATCAAATGAAAGAGGCAGCAGGATTGTTCAAGGGTCTGTGCTGAATTAAATATGTATCCAGCAACACTTGATGCATGTTTCATCAAGTGAAAATATGACCGATGGAACTGATGTGAAAAGGATGAAAATGGCAGTGGAAACATTTGAAATGTAAGACATTATGGCTTTGTAAACAAAACATAACTCTAAAGTAAACTAGCCATATTGGAAATCGTATATGCTCTTAAAATGTTTTTGCCAATATATTTTTTTCAGACCTGTAGAGAGACAAAATGTTTACAGGTCAAGAAAATAAAAGAGCAAAACAATAGAGGTGTGGGAGTCATGTCTTTCCCGGCTTCACAACTGGAAGTTAATTTAGGTGGGATGTCGGCACCTGCACACATTTTGTTTTTGCATTATTAGAGGCTCTACATTCATGTGTAGGCTGTTTTGGTAAAGGCCGTCTGGTAAAGTAAGGGTTTCAGAGTTCACAAAACAAAACAAGAATTTCTGCAAATGGATTCGCAAAACCTTTTTTCCTATTTCTTCTGCAGCAAATCCATCTCGTGTCTTTAAACAACCAAAACAATTGGGTGAGAAATCGCAAACGGTCAATTCTCCAGGTAGTGACACAAACCTGTCCCATACTAAATGTCAATCTAATTACAAGAAAATAGATAAGCCAACATTTAACATCCTGTCACAGCCGAACCATTGTATCCATTAAGCTTAAGTCATCATTTGTTTTAATAAGCTGTGGTCAGATAAATGGGAATGGGTGGGCGAGTAATACAAACGTCAATGAATGATCATTGGTAAGTATAAAATATAGACAGGTACAGTACGTTGAGCTAATTCCAGTATGCCCTTGGCTCAGGGTTGGCTAGTTAGCTATTCACTTTAATGGTGGTGGAATGTCACAGCCACCCAATGAATATATGTCCCTGACCTTCCATTAGCTTGTCTATAATACCTTCTCTCTATTTGCACCACTAAGGCCAAATGCATTGCCGAGACAATGGGCCTCAATCTAGCACAACTCAGAGAGACAATGGGCACCATATTATTAAATCTCTGTTAAAAAGTCCTTGAGTGTGTGTGTGTGTGCGTGCACATAGGACTGGGTAAAGGACAACAGTGTCAGAGTACAAAGCAGCACCATTTACTATAGTAACTCAATATTGGTAAAGTGTCATTTGTATCTACAGGAGTAGTAGAACAGAAAATACTTCAGTATGCGCCACTTAGAAAAAGGTTGGAATCGGCCCCTTTGGATATCGAGACATATTTGAGAGCTAAGAAATACATTTTGATAAGCAGGAATTGTCTACGGTCAAACTGAGACACAGCTTGTAAATCATAAATACTAGGATAGAGACACAGGTCATATAAATTAATATTTATATGACCCGAATGGCATCAGAAAACTAAGGTAAAACATTGAGGCGCAGTATATATGAACTATAGGTTAATGTCAAATTCTGCATTTTCCATATCTATCCTTGCAATTAAACTGCAACAATATAACATGAGATAAACTACATTTCCTTTGGAAATACAAACAGGAATATTTTAAGGTGCAAAATGCATTGTATGGTATATGTCAAACGTTCAAAGCTGCATACACACACAAAAGAAGAACAATGTAATAGTTCAGACTCATTCTGCAACGGGCAGCAAAACACACACACACACTATTAAAATTGTCTAGTCTTAGGAGTGATGGTATCACATGGAAGGACGTGAATAAATGTTGGTTCGAGATTTTTTGCCACTTTTTCCAATCTCATTCTCAGCAACGTTGGTCAACAGCTGAAGCATTGCCTTCTAGAGTACATCAACCACCGGACACCTAAGGGAATCGTCTTTAAAAATTGGACGGGAGAAGACGAGTCTACTTGGCCACAAAGGGTGTGTTGGTGCCAAAACTGTTGGTGCCAAAACTGACACACCTGTGGTCACACCTGACACACCTGTGGTCCAGATGCAGGTGTTGATCCTTCATAATAACACACATATATATATATACACAGTATAAACTGTATATATGCCCTTGTGATGCGACGCAGTACGCAAAAGGAACCGACACTGTCTCCCTGCCATTATGAAAGAGGTCAGCTGGACCAGGGCGGAGAACGTATCACTTTACGCCAAGAACCATCACTACTGTTCCGAGGCCCGTCCGCACAGCTAATGCACACGCTGCTAGGGATCATAGCGATGGGAGACACTGGCTACTTATGTTATGCACCCTCATGTTCAAACGTATGGACTTCCAATCAAAACATATTACCACTATTA
This sequence comes from Typhlichthys subterraneus, assembly GCA_027564835.1. Taxonomy (NCBI): domain Eukaryota; kingdom Metazoa; phylum Chordata; class Actinopteri; order Percopsiformes; family Amblyopsidae; genus Typhlichthys; species Typhlichthys subterraneus. The sequence continues at coordinate 5,058 of JAODUH010040137.1, read as the reverse complement.
GGATTTTTCAACTAGGTGCTACTTTATGCACATTTTCAGAGCCGTTCTAAGTGTGATACTTGCTGCTTAAGTTAAAGGTACACTACTCAATAGCGAGACAAAACCCCATCTTGCTATTTAAATATGAATGGTAATGGGACTGAAGGGGGGTTCGGCAGAGAGGGTGTGAGCCTTTCAGCTCTGTAAGGGGAGGGGCAGAGAGGAGTGGCGGGAGGGCAGGGCATGTGCTGTCAGAGTTGAGGAGTGTATCTTTACAGTCTGGCATCTGCATATCCCACCTGTCCTAAACGCTCTTTCTATAAAACCCGTATCAATTGCAGGATGTTATCGGTGGACGACGAGTGTGCACGTTATGTGTGTCCACAGTGCCAGCGCTCCGGTCCTGTGCACGGCGTGCTTGAGCCTGAGACCACTGTTGCTGGTGAGAGACCCTTTAGAAAATTTGCACTTTGTGATTGCCTTTGCAAACGTCAGTACATTGAGTTAACCTTTACTCACCCAGAGGCTAAATGGGAGAAACCAGCGTGTGGAATGAGTTGGGGTGTCCAACAACACTGGCCATGAGAAGTGGATCGTTATAGTGTCTGCACCAATGACCAGCGGCTCAAACTGTTTCATCGGGGATTTCCCCCCCGCCATCGACCGGGGGAAGGAGGGCGACAGACATCAGATGATGGGAGCTGCGTCGACATGGGAAACGGGGAAGAGAGGTTTGGTGACGGGAGTGAGCTGGTGGGTGGGGTTTGGGGGGAGGGTATTGATTCCTTGGACCTCAAAGACGCGTTTGAGCCTCGGGGATATAGATCTCGATACTGTCCGCCCGCTCTGTGGCTGAGTTCTGCCTGAAGGAGGCTGCTCGCTTGGCAGCCAGGAGGCGCCGGCGAGCCTCCTGCCTCTGGCGGTCCTGGAGGTCCAGCGAGCGCTCCCGTGTCACACCGCCGCGCCCCTTTGCCGGACGCTTCGCCAGCGGCGGCGGCCATTTTGACTCCTGCGAACGCACAAGGGCAGGAATCAATTGACGCACTGCAGCTCTGAACTGGCGAAGGCCCGATCCATTCAGGACTCACAGTCAGAGTGAGGGCGTGTTGACTAAAGAAGAGAAACACCTCCTACACATCTAAATACATGTAGTACTGATATTGAAGAGCCCGTGCTGAGTCATGCTAATGCTATTATGACTTGTTGTTCAGTGGAGAAGCCCTGATGTCCAGTGGCCTGGACCTTACCTTCTCCTCTGGACTCTCCACCAGCTGCCACTGGTTGCTCTTGATCTGCTGCAGCTCGTCAAACTTGGCAGTGACGTCGTCGATGGAGAGCTGCAGCAGGTCCCAGAATCCAGCCAGGTCCTGAGATGTGGGTCTTGGCATGGCACTGGGGTCCTGGGGACCAGAGGGAGGGGGGCATTGGAGCACATTGAGGTTTGACTGGCAGTAGTGTTCACATGACATCATATAGGGTTAGCCTACTGTGTGGGCTCTGTAAAATACACACGTACAGTATCACTTGAAAGTGAATACTAAAAGGGAAATACTTTTTTGTGTGTATTTTTTATTATATTATATAAAATTATTACCGGTAGGAGTGGTTGCAATCCCAACCACATCTTGAATTAGGAGTCCAGGTTAAAACTGAGCTGTTTTACAATTGATATTATGTATTACATGTTACTTGTTACTATATTGTGATGCTAATGTAAGAACATCATTTTGAAAAACTGATTTCAGCTTTACTGAACCTTTAACCAACACAGACAGTAAGCCTACTTCATTATCCTGGCACATCACATTCTCTGTGTACATTTCACCAGGCCTGCCTGATGCATGTAGTATGTGCTTCATGATGTTCTACAGCACTGAAGAATACTGCACTCTATCTACATACAATCGTATTGAAAACACTTTGTGCATTTCCAAATTCGTCCAGAAGGGGGACATGGTTGCTATCAGAACAAAGTTCAGGGAAACCTATAAGATCTGTCAGAGACAATGTTGGACTTAATCCATCATCCATTATCTACAAGAGTGAGTGAGAGAGAGAGTGAGAGAGAGAGAGAGAGAGAGAGAGAGAGAGAGAGGCCAAAGTAATTGAAACAAGAGCAAACATCTCTGCAGTTTCAGACCAAAAGAATTGATAAATAGACGAGGCGCTGTGCGAAGAGGTTCTAATTTAACAACCTCACCTCTACGAGTGCTATGCATTTCATTTAAACACTCACCATTGCCCTTCATGGCTGTGAATATGTGCCTGCCGATATCTCTCCCATTTCAGTCTCATTCTACACTATCTCTCTTTCAGCGGGAAACGTCTGCTTAAGCCACCTCCCTTCACTAATATCTGATGAAACATTGTGAATAATTACAATAAAATAATTGTGAAGATTTCTCTACCGCACATCTTGAGGGCTGAACAATGGGCAAACTCTGGCAGTTCATTATTCATACTGCACTCCTATTCACACCTCTGTCTGCCTGTAATAACATGGAGCTTGAGCACAGGCGCTCCATTTCGTATTGTAATTCCACTTTGGTTTATGGCGGCGGTCAATACTGGCAGAGGAACTGTGCTGTTATCGATCTGGACGGTCTGCTATTTCAGCAGCGTCAGAGCCGATACTGCTTCTTCTCCAAGACACGGTTGAGATCTGGGCGACTGGGCAACACGGTGGCCCAGTGGGTAGCACTGTGGCCTCACAGTAAGAAGGTCTCAGGTTTGAACCCTAGTTGTCCAGGCCTGTCTGTGTGGAGATTGCTAAAACATGTCAGGTTAACTCTCCAGGCAGTGCCATGAGACAATGGACAATGGGGAGTTGGTCCCCGGGCGCTGCACAGCGGCTGCCCACTGCTCCCTTGAGGGATGGGTTAAATGCAGAGGATGAATTTCAATAAATGTATGTGATAATAAAAGCACCACTTTCTTGTTAGCCCGAGAGCATCCTTATGCATGATTAGCTTTCGGTCCACTCACCAGATTTTGCTGACAAAGCCAGTAAAACTGTTGAAACTTTTGAGACATTAAGAGCTGCGCACTTCCCACCGCACTCCGAATTTTCCCTAGGACTGGAGATAACACACACACACACACACATACGTAAATGTCACTACTGATAACTGTTTTAGAACAGAATAGAATGTGGTAACAAATGTGCACATTTTTTAAACTGAATAAATATGATTATGCTACAGGTATAAGGTGATTGACAAGCTTGGTTTGCTTGACAAAAGTAAAGTGTATCTGCACCCCAGTGCTGGCTGAGCCTGACTCCACCCACTACAACTTAAATGAATGCGTCAAGGAGCTTAGTGAGGGGAGGGGAGGGGCTGAGAGGGGGACCCACATTAACATTTCGTTAACATTTGAATTTGATGACGAATGAGTGCTACTAAGTGCACCGTTGAAAACCAGCCAGGTGCTGTGGTGATATTTAACGAATATGACATGCAGTTCTGTTTTCAGCCCATAAAATGTAGATTTGAATAAAAACAGGAATTTTGCCAATATAAATATCATTATTAACACCAGCATTGATGTGTCAATAATGTCACTGAGTTTACAGCTCAAAAACACATTTTAGGGTGCAGTTACACTTTAATGTTAACATTTCACTATTGTTAAAAAGGAAAATTAAACAATAGACTTTATCGACTTGTTAATCACGCGTCAATAGTAACCAGTCAGATTACCAGATTTCCCTTAGCAACACCTGATGTCCCACAAATAAAGCAGCTCATGTCCCACCGAGCATTATAGTTATTAGACTACGCTAATGGTAAATAAAGGCTTGGGCACCCTTTTTATAATTTTGTCATTCGATGTGTTTCGAGAACGTGCAATTCCAAGTTATCGAGGTATCATGCCAGAGTCAGACTGCAGTGTACAGTACAGTACAGCAGGAAGCTCATCCTTTTTTCAGACCAGAAAACACAGTTGGCTAAATTTAAATTACAATGGATTAAAAGCTTGTGGGAGGCGGCTGAACTGAAAGTGAACAACATCAACAAGCACATGGCTGTTAAAGGTAGGCTACAGTAAGATAAAACATGCATTCGCCTTTAGTATTGTTACGGCTACGTACTTGGCTGCTGTAACTGTTTATGTTTTTTCTGTACCAGCCAGAATAGCATTTACAGCCAGTGCTGGCTCTCATGGTGTGAACACCGGTAGTATGGTACAGAATATCCTTGACTAAAGTAGAGAGACAGAGTGTTAGACTAATTTGGCAAGAAGCACACTGCAATATTATTAGGAATACGAGAGAGAATATCTAACGGCCCACAAACTACAAAGGTTTGTAGGACATTAGCAACCGTAACCAATGGGGGCGGGTCTTACAGCCCGGGTCGGAAAGGTCTGTTCCGGTTGTGTTCATACTGTATCATCAAAATAACATTTTGATTAATAGAAACAATCAAAGAAGCAAGAAATAATAAACTCCTCTTAAGAAAAAAATGTCCTTTTTGGAAGAATGATCTGACTGAGACTTACCACTCCTCCAATGGAACATTTAACAGGGCAAGGGTTATTTAAAACAATCCAACATTTGGCAGGCATTACTTGTTGTCCATGCTTTTACAAAACCGTAGTCAGAAACACATCAGTGTAGCAATACAGTAAATTGCCATGCCATGCAGTGCAATGGCTAAAAATGCCCCTGTCCACCCACACAACTGTTTAGAGTTAATGCGGCATATGAGCCCTTTTCCCAGGACCATGTTGGCGTGTGCAGTGCCCCGCTTGATTGACATCTCCTCGACTCTCTAATGTCAGTCTGGCTGAACCTGTGAGGGCGAGCCAATCAAACACCTTCCTTGTGATTGGACATTTTGAGGATTTACGCCCACCTGAGGAGCGGTTTCATCAGCCACGTTAACTCAAAACACGTGTGTGGACATCCAGGGCCTTAAAGACAGTGGAGTCAGGGTGGTCATGGGCGGAGTCATGGGTGGAGTCATGGGCGGAGTCAGGGGAGAGTCAGGGGGGGATAAGGTGGGTTAGGGTGAGTCAGGGTGAGTCAGGGTGAGTCGGGGGGGTTAAGGTGGGTCAGGTTGGGGTCAGGGGGGG